>JXCR01069549.1:14832-29060 GCA_002079205.1 Phalaenopsis hybrid cultivar
AGAAAGGCTTTGAATTTCTAATAGTGAGGGTACCTTTTCTAGTTTTCTAAGACTAGTCAATAGGAAAGTCCTATGGCTAGACCTAGGCTACTGAAGAAGTTTCTAGACCTCAACCAAAAGTGAGGTCAACATAAACATAAGAGATAAGATGATGCATCTTAAAAACAAGTTGTTTGATATGTGAGACCATGTCATAGATTTAAAAGATGACTTGCAGAAGGCCAATGTTCATGAATTTTCTCTCAAGGATAAATTAATAATATATTTTATAAAGATTAAGGAGAATTACAAAGACTTAAAAGAAATAAAGTTAATGTTGTTGCGCCTTCGTCATCAAGTTGAACTCCCCCAATTCCGACAGTTTATTGTAGGAGGGCAATTAGTTATAAAGAGACTTCTACAGTTCATGAAAATTGATATGAACGATGTAAGAAATTAAGATTTAGGTTTATTTTATGAAAGACTATGATTGTATTTTTTTTTTTTAGGTTTTTTTTTTGATATATCATTTGATATGAAATATTTCTAAAATTTCTTTTTCTCTAAGAGCTAGCCTAAATAATCTTTGATATTATGGCAAGGGTGCACTGACTTTGTGATGATGACTAATTTATTATGAAGTGACTTCCAATGTTTCACATATTGTGCTAACCCATTATGCATTTTCATTTTTAGGACTTATTTTCATTTTTACCCTTATGATTATATAAAAGGTTTAGGCAATTCAAATTCTTCATCTTTTCTTAGTTTTTTCATCTTTTCTGCATTAGTATGCTTTTTTTCAAGAGCTTAATTGACCCTTTTTAATTTTTTCTATACAACCATAAAGCACCTAAGAGATTCCAATCTACAGGCGGATATGGTTGCCACCCTATGGAGAATAGTAGCATGAATTTTCTCACATCAAAGATATCCACTAGATCTTTGCTAACTATGGAAGCTCTTTCCATGATACATAGGGATTCTATCTTTGTTGGCTCCTAAGTTCTTCAAATATCTCGAATAAATGAAGCTTTAAATGTTATACTTCATTAAAAGGTGTGTTGTTATCAAGAACAATTCCATCTTGGACTTTGCTTTTCTTTCTGTGAAGAACTAGTAGACGTTCTAAACTTATTTAAGTTACTGTTTGCAAAGATTCACTCGAACTTGGTAACCAATGTAATATCGGTAATTTTTTTTTATTAAGATAAAAATTTAAGTTCGTCGGTGTTTTCATTCTTTTTCTCTTTTTATTTTTGAAGGAGTCTCCAGCTTGTTTATCATCATATAATTCTTTTTCGATCAAGTGGATGATCTGGAGGAGGGAGGAGTTAGAGGATAAGGACATACAACAATGAAGGCATATGAGAAAAAGCACGTGGAGAACATTCATAAGGTGAACTTTGCATGATAGACTAAGAGCGTACGTCTGAATAAGATTAGATCAAAAGGGCTTTTGAGCATATCTCCGATGAAGACACTACAAAAGCAACCCACATGAAAGGCTTTAGAGCCTATCTGCAACTACCCACTTGGAGAACTGTGGCTCCTCTTGTTGTCGTTGATATCATCTTGATGGTCTGATTACTGATGAGTAGCTGCCCATTTTGGATACAAAGATTTGTCATATGTCCTTATGACCTGGATGTGCTTTGACATATCAGAATTCCCAGTCAGGATGATTCGATTGTCTCGTAAGGTCCATGTGTCAATGAGTCCATTACCCATGCGGGACCATGAGAGACTCACTCTCCGCCCCGTGGCTAAGCAAGAGCTTTGAAAGCATCAAAGTATTCACATGCAAAGTAACTATCCTTTGATAGCCTTGTGATAGTTATAACTTTAAATGTAAGTAAAGCTTCCTGGATTAAGAGTGCACTTAGGCAACCCCCAAGATGTAATTAATCATGTGGGAAAAGTCCCCTTAGGAGAGCTCTGGACCCCAAAATAGGCAAGCACACCTGAATCTCTGGTTATGGGTAGCTTTCGTATACATTCTTTCATGGATATTTGACACAAGCTATTTTGGTACGATCTTGTTTAGGCATATATGATTGGTCTGTCCTTGCAAAGTTTGTCACATGGAAGTTCTCAACATTCTTCCTCTTATTTGTCTGCCTTTCTCGTATGTCTTATTTTTTTGGTTCTTCTCTTCTCCTGATCATTCACATGATCTGAAAGAGAGAGTTATTTGAAAAAAAAAAGTATATGACGATAGATAATCTGACGACTCCTTCAAAAATAAAAAGAGAAATGAATGAAAACAACATCTCTTTAATGACATAAAGGATTTTACCTCTGTAAATAAAGAGGAGTAGCAAAAGAAAGATTCTATTCAGAATCTAATACCAAAAAAGAATATTAAGCATCTAGGAGAGTAACAGGTGAGAGAAGCCTTAGCTCAATCTAAAAGAGTAGCACTGATTCTGAAGGGTAGTCCTTACCCAAAAAAATTTGAAGTCATATAATATACCAAGGGTTTCATAACAGCTCTATTCAAAACTTTTGATGAAATTGAAAACCCTCGGCAACACATTGCACATTTTTTTATCAGTTGTTGCAATGCGGTGGGTAGTGATGCCTTATTATTTTGCCAGTTCGTCGGCAATCTTTCAATATTTGCTTTTGACTGGTATGTGGAGCTTCCAAAGGGTTCTATAAAGACATTCATAGAATTGAAAAAACTTTGTATTAAATGGTTCACTGGAGCTCAGCACCACATGATTGTTGGTGATCTTGTGGTAGAGAAACAGAAGCCAGATTAAACTTTGGTTGAATATATTCTAAGATGGTGAAATTTAAGTATGAAGTGTGAACCGCTGCTCCAGGAACAACATGTTATTGAAATCTTATTAAAAAGTATTCATGGATTAGTTTCTTTTCTTCTTAAAGGATTTCCAATCAAAACTTTTGAAAAGTTAGTCAGTAAAACCTGGAGTCACCATGAAGAAGCTAAGAAACTTGGTTTCATTGAAAAATTTGAAAAATAGAGACCGGTGAAAGCCTTTAAAAAGAAGTCTGATGCTATTGTAACAACAAATAGGGGTGAGCAGCCAATGCAAAAAAGAGCTAAATAGCCTCAGAAGAGTTATCAACCTTCTTCCCAATACAATCAAAAGTTATTTCAATAAAGGCCTTATCAGATGAATGGAATGCAAATATCAACCATAGCAAAGAGCTTGAATAAAGTATAGCCTTTCTAGAATGAAGAAATGGGTAAGATATTCCACAACTTGATTAAGAAACCTGAGTTCAATTTTCCTGAACCAAATAAAATTGATTAAGTTTATAAGAAAAATCATCCATTATATTGTTCATACCATAAACTAATCAGACATACCATAAAGGATTATTTTTGCATTCAAAATTGCCTTGAGTATAACCTGAAGAAAGGGAACATAACAATCCCAAAAAAATAATTGAGAGAACTTGAAAGAGGTTCTATAAATATGATTTCAATTGATCCAATTGTTTAAATCAACCCTTATACGAAGAATGATAAATGGAACATGGTATGGACAAAATCTTTAAAGAAGATACGAAACAATATTCTGACTTCTTTGGCTCAAGCTTCAATTCAAAGTCCGAAACCCACAAAGTCGACACTATCAATTGCAGTAGAAGAAGTACCTCAGAAATAGACAAAGAAGACTGTGGAAGAGAAGAAGATCAAAGAATCGTGCATCTTCTAGATTGGTTATTACAAATTTTGGGGAGAAATTCCTCAAGCCCCTAACTTGTATGACTATTTTTTTTGTCTCTTCAAGGTCATATAATGTAAAGAGATTTGATTTCAGCTACGTTTTAACTATTTCTAACGATAGTGTAACTGATAACAATCAACCTAATTCAGATCTTAATTTCAATTCTAATGACAATTCTCATATCGTGCAAAATCTCAGTGGGTCCAATAATAATAAAGAAGAAGATATCGATGAAAATGGTTACGACAGCCTGAAAAGTGACATGCCAATTTTGAATTTCAGGGGTTGTCAATCGCAATTGATTTAGAATCTTCATATTTAGAAGCAATCTCAAAAAAACCCATTATTACAAAGTTAGAAGATTAATCTTCAGATTTAGTCCAAGATTTGGAGTAGTTAATAGAAATAAATCTAATAAGTAGAAGAGTATTACTTCCAAGGATGACTTTAAAAGATAAAGCAAAACAAGTGGTTACTCAAGAAGAGTCAATCCCGCAAATGGATGAAGTACCTTTTCGAGAAGAGATCGAAGAACCGAGTAATAAAGTAGACTATAATGTGTTAGCCATCTTAGGAAGTTACCTATTAAGTTGATCATTTATGACGCCCTGATCTTGTCAAAGAAAATGAGGGAAGCACTCGTTAAAGCTTTGCTTGATCCAAAATTTTTTTTAGCTCAGCTTGCTAGTACCTCCTTATATGAGGTTTGCTCGTCGAAAAAATAGACCAAAGTAACTTTTACGAATGAAGATTTGTTGCTCAGTACTACCAATCATAATCACCCCCTACATTTCTATCAACATCGATAAATTCATGTTCTTTGGAGTGTTGGTGGATCCAGGAGTATCCAACAATATAATGAATATATAGAAGTTGACATATTTGGATATTAATGCCTGCAAGTTAGCAACTGATGAAATGATGCTAAGAGGCATCAATCAAAAAGGAGAGAGCCTTTGGATCAATTACGTTACTACTGAATATCAGTGATTTAGTAACAACTGCAAAATTTCAAATCATTGACTTTGAAATCTCGTTCTATGCCCTTCTAGGTCGACCATGCATTCACGAACATAGTATTGTCCCTTCGTTTTTACATTAGTTTATAAAATATTGGCATAACAAGAGTATTGTATCAAAGAGGATTTACAACCATTTTTCGCACATGAAGTAGGAATTCATGAAATGCTTCTTAATACACTCCCTTGAAGAAAACAATTTTCTCTTGAGATATTATACCAAATAAAGTAAGAGATGCAAAAAAAAATACAAGATCAAGACCATGTGATTCTAGTTCAACATTCTCAAATGATTTCCGGAATTGATTTTGGACTCCTCTTTTATCATGCTATCATTTGCTCTCTAAATTCATTCATCTAATCTCCTTCCCGGTTTTGAGAATGATTCCCACACTCACCACAGTTTAGATTGTTGAATCCTCTTAGGTCATGGGATTTTGTATAATTCATGAACTTATACAATACAGGACAGACCTTGTGAAAGAAGTGAGAAGATGCTGAAAAATTCTCTTAGGCTTTGTTTAAGGGAAATTTGTCGTTCGNACTTCCTAAAAAGTTAAAAGATCCTTGTATTTTTATTATGCCTTGTGCAATTGGTGAAAAGTGCTTGGAAAAGCCTTATGTGATTTAGGAGCAAGTATCAATCTTATGCCTCTATTAATTTTTAAACATTTAGATTTAGGAGAGATTTCCCCTATTATTGTAATTCTTCAGTTAGCTGATCGATCAATCACTTATCATAAAGGAGTTATAGAAGATGTATTAGTAAATGTGCATAAAATTATTTTCCCTGTAGACTTTATAGTATTAGATATGGAGGAAGATAAAGAGATTCCTATCATTTTCGGGAGACCATTTCTTGCAACAGGGAGAGCTGTGATAGATGTGCAAAAAAAAGAATTAATAATGAGAGTAATGATCAAGATGAAAATATAATATTGCAAAAGTTATGATATATCTTGCAATAGAAAAAGACAATGAATGTTTTAGAATGAAAGTTACTGATTATCTGATTAATTATCAATTTGAGAAAGAGTTTGAAGAAAAATTAAAGCAAGAAGAATTTAGTGAAAATGAGGATGAANAATATAATATTGCAAAAGTTATGAAATATCTTGCAATAGAAAAAGACAATGAATGTTTTAGAATGAAAGTTACTGTTATCTAATTAATTATCAATTTGAGAAAGAGTTTGAAGGCAAATTAAAGCAAGAAGAATTTAGTGAAAATGAGGATGAAATAAAGGAAGAAAATTTAGATTATATTCAGGACAAATTTAAAACTTTAGATTTTTTGGAAAATGATAATAAAAATCTTATTCCTTAAAGTATTAAACCACCCGAACTTAAACTGAAAGTATTACGTGCTCATTTAAAATATGTATTTTTAGGAGATTCATCTACATTGTCTGTTATTGTATCTTCTGAGTTGACTGAAATTCAAGAACAAAAATTAATAGAAATATTAAAAAAATATAAAAAAGGCTTTTGGATGGACTTTAGCAGATATTAAAGGAATCAGTCCTTCAATTTGTATGCACAGAATTATATTAGATGAACAATACGAACCTAAAGCTGATCCTTAGAGGAGATTAAACCCAATAATGAAACGAGCCTAAAGCTGATCCTCAGAGGATATTAAACCCAATCATGAAGGAAGTTGTTAAAAAAGAAATTTTAAAATGGTTAGATGCTATTTCAAACAGTGCTTGGGTAAGCTTAATTCACTGTGTTCCAAAGAAAGAAGGAGTGACCGTTGAAGTAAATGAGAAAAATAAATTAATTCCAATAAGACAAGTTACTGGTTGGCGAATTTGTATAGATTATAGAAAATTAAACTTGGCCATCAGGAAAGATCACTTTATTTTACCCTTTCTAAGTCAAATGTTGAATAGATTGGATGGAAATAAATATTACTATTTTTTAGATGGATATATCAGTTATCATCAAATTTCAATTGCTCTTGAGGATCAAGATAAGACAACATTTACAAGCCCTTATGAAACATTTGTTTTTCGTAGAATGCCTTTTAGACTATGCAATGCACCTGCAACATTTCAAAGATGTATGATGTCAATATTTAGTAATTTTATTGAGCATGGAATGGAAGTATTTATAGATGATTTCTCTGTGTTCGGGACTTTGTTTGAATTATGTTTAAATAATTTTAGAAAAAATTTTAGAATTATGTGAAAAAATCAACCTACTACTAAATTGGGGAAAATGTCAATTTATGGTTACAGGAGGAATTATACTTGAGCATAAATTTTCTGAAAATGACATGAAAGTAGATCCTGCAAAAGTTCAATTTATTGAAAACTTATCACCACCGATTACGGTCAGAGGGGTAAGAAGTTTTCTAGGACATGTTGGTTTCTACATGCGTTATATAAAGAATTTTTCAAAAATAACTAAGTCATNGCTCTCTTCCCTTTTTCTTCTTGTTTATATGTTATGTAGCTTATGTACCCACGTAAGAGTTGAAAGAATGAAATATAAAACTANAATAAAAGCATTTGAATTATTGAAAGAAAAATTAATCATTGCACCTATAATAGTACCACTTGATACGAAATCTGTTTTTCTTCTTGTTTATATGTTATGTAGCTTATGTACCCACGTAAGAGTTGAAAGAATGAAATATAAAACTAGGTTATTGGTCGTACAGTATGGAGCTTGAGCAGACTCGTTTTGACAGGACCGCTAGTGTGGATTGTAATGATGTTAATAAATGGTAATATGTGTACTGACAGACTAGAGTGCCCTTCCTCCTGCCTCGAAAAATTGTCCATCAACCACGTTGGAGTAGCCAGGTAATTGTCGACAAACTTGGCGGGAAGGCTTAACAGGTCCAAGAGAGCTTGGAATAAGAACCCGAGAAATGGGAGTGAGCTTGACTTGAGTTACTTGTGGTGTCCTTCTGGGCGGCAAAAATCTCACCTCATCACTTCTGAAAGTACAACTAATNCCTCTCTTCCCTTTTTCTTCTTGTTTATATGTTATGTAGCTTATGTACCCACATAAGAGT
The DNA here is from genome assembly GCA_002079205.1 of Phalaenopsis hybrid cultivar. Taxonomy (NCBI): domain Eukaryota; kingdom Viridiplantae; phylum Streptophyta; class Magnoliopsida; order Asparagales; family Orchidaceae; genus Phalaenopsis; species Phalaenopsis hybrid cultivar. The sequence continues at coordinate 22,565 of JXCR01069549.1, forward strand.
TGAAAGAATGAAATATAAAACTAGGTTATTGGTCGTACAGTATGGAGCTTGAGCAGACTCGTTTTGACAAGACCGCTAGTGTGGATTGTAATGATGTTAATAAATGGTAATATGTGTGCTGACAGACTAGAGTGCCCTTCCTCCTGCCTCGAAAAATTGTCCATCAAGCACGTTGGAGTAGCCAGGTAATTGTCGACAAACTTGGAATAAGAACCCGAGAAATGGGAGTGAGCTCGACTTGAGTTACTTGTGGTGTCCTTCTGGGCGGCAAAAATCTCACCTCATCACTTCTGAAAGTACAACTAATGACTATGATTAGTCTAACGAGCACCAGATCATTAACTGCTTGAGGGTGGCTTTATTCATTAGGCCCTTTAGACCCATTTAGTATTTGGGTTTTCTCATTATTAATTTTTTTTTTTTCAATACATATATATATATATATAAGTGAATTAAGAAAATAAAAAAGTGTTTCTCTCACAATTTCATGACCAATCTCCAAAAAATTTTGAAAAGAGTTCAGTTATGAAGATAAATTAGATAAGAGTATTGTAATTACAATTAAATCATGAAGGCTTTTAAGAACTTTGAGCGATGAATGTGATGCTGTAATATTCAATACACTTTTATTCGCTCTCCACTTAAAAGAAATTCAAAATGTTTTAAGACTTATTATGACCAAGTGGTAATCAGAACATTCAAAGCTATTTTTTGCTGCCTCATCCCTTCCAAATCCAATATTTGTTCAATTCGAGAAGCCAAAATGGAACTCAATTCACTGATTTTCATTTGGATCATTGCATTGCTTTCTGAGAAATGATTACTGTGAATGTACATACTTGATTAAAAAATGTGGTGAAAATAATTTTTAAATAATCCATTTTATTAAAATAGATGTAAGAAATTAATATAAAATTCTTTTAATGAAAAAATGTATGGCTACTTTTCCCACAATAACTTCTAAGACTTTTTCTTAAATAAAAATTATGACATTTTGTCATCATATATTTTATATTACAATGAATTTATTTTTTTAACACCAATTTTTAATTTCAAATATAATGTATTATCCCTCAGCACAATTAACTTATTAGTTATCAAAATTAAATTTTTACATAGATATATAAAATTATTATTGATAAGCTACTAAAAAATTTTTATCATGCAGCATGAATCTCGAGGATCTTGAGGCAATCTTTTGAGTAAAAAACAATTAAACTTCAATTAAGGGTCATCCAGAGTTCTAATTTGATCAAACTTATTGTCAAACTGATCGGCTCTATGAGACGGACTCAATGATATCAAAATTAATCTAATCCGAGTCAAATTAAGCCCTAGTCAAGCCATCAAACCAAGTTTGGATGTCTTTCAAACACATTTGGAATGTCAAACGGATGCTGAATCTGGCAAATTCATTGTCGAATAAAGTGTGTCGACAAGATAAATCCAATGAGCCCAATGTTGCTCATTTCTGACATCGTTAAGGCACCCAAATGTCCATCAAACGCGGTCTGATTGAAGGAAGCTCTCGGGACTGTCCGATCAAATTGGTTCATATTCTTGTATTAGTTGTGCCCAGAACACTATAAATAAAAGCCCCACCCCTCTTATGAAGAATGGGAGAGGATTGAAGCTTAAGAGAGAACTTGAAGTTTTGAGAAGAAGCTGAAGTCCAGCACCATCACTATCATCGTTGATCGTTGTCGGTTAAACCACTGACTGTCGTCAACACCCGTCGATCACCGTCGACTAATGTCGATTGTTGTCGACATCCGTTGATCATCATCGACACCCGTCGATCGTCGTCGACACCCGTCGATCGTCGTCGACACCCGTCGATCGTTGTCTCCCACTGTCAACCGTTGTCTTCAACCACCAACAGTCGTCGAGCACTATTGTCGTCTTCAACCACCACTTAGTGTCGTCTATCAACGCTGACCGTCATCGATCACCACCAATCACCATCGGCCACCACTGACTGGAAGCCGTTATTCGACATTGTAACTTGAAAAACCTAGTAACTATTTCTCATCTGAAGGACACGAGGTCTTTGTAATGATCAATCTATTGTGGATTCTTTCAACTGGGTCAAGCCCCATGGTTTTTCCNGTCGACACCCGTCGATCGTTGTCTCCCACTGTCAACCGTTGTCTGCAACCACCAACCGTCGTCGAGCACTACTGTCGTCTTCAACCACCACTGAGTGTCGTCTATCAACGCTGACCGTCATCGATCACCACCAATCACCATCGACCACCACTGACTGGAAGCTGTTAGTCGACGTTGTAACTTGAAAAACCTAGTAACTCTTTCCCATCTGTAGGACAAGAGGTCTTTGTAATGATCAACCTATTGTGGATTCTTTCAACTGAATCAAGCCCCATGATTTTTCCCTTTAAGGGTTTTTCTATGTAAAAACTTCTGGTGACATTACTTGTTGTTTTTTTTCATCTGAGTGTATGTTGAATTCTCGTGCAACACTAAGACGATAATTCATTGCTCTACCGTCACAAAATTTTTAGCACGCATCAATAATATTGTATTTTTGTGTGTTGGAAAATTTATAACAACAGATTAATAATTTATTGTCTTAATACTGTCCAAAGATCTAGACCACATACAGAAAATATAAAAGTAGCTAGCTAAAGCACCAGAATTTTTATATGTCAAAACCTTGGAAGAGAAAAAACCATGGCGCCTAGCCCAGTCAATGTAATCCACTATGTAATTATAAATACACGTATCTACTCTTCTTATGAATCAGAGAAGATGAAATTACAAAGTTAATAAACACATATGTATAATGTTAGTTTAGTAATAATAGTCATAACTGAGCTACAACAAATATATATCTTGGCTGTAATAACAATAATTGCTCACAAATATTGTAGTTAGTTGAGGGTTGTAATACTGCTAATTTTCCACAATGATTGTTGTTGGAAGTTGTAGTAGTAGGCCGTAGTTGGAAGCTATAACTATAATAGTTTGTCACAAATGCCATCATTCTTGGCTGCAAGAGTAGTGATCGGCCACATATATTGTAGTTGGAAGCTCTAACAGTAGTTGTTTGCCACAAATGTCATAATTGGCTGTTACAAAGCTAGTAATTGGCCATAAAGATTGTAGTTAGTGTCTACAATAGTGATAGTTGACAGCAGAGGTCGTAGTTGGAGGCTGTAACAATAGTAGTTGGTCACAATGGTCAGAGTTTGTGGCTTCAAGAGCAGTAGTCAGCCACATCAGCCATAATTTGGAACAACAATAATATTAATTAACCATAAAGAATATAGTTGGTGGTTGTAATAGCAATATTTGGCCACATATATCATAGTTAAAGGTTCTAACAACAATAGTTGGTCATAAAGTTTGTAGTGAATGACTGCAAGAGCAACATTCAGCTATAGAGAACTTTTTTGGAAACTACAATAGTAGTGATTAGCCACAAAGTCTATAATTGGCTGCTCTAATTGCGGTAGTTGGCCACAAAAACCTTAATTGAAAGTTGTAACAGTAGTAATCAGCCGCAAAAGCCGTAGTTGGTGTTTGGACCCATTCTCTCTAGAATGGAGCTATAATATTATACCAAACACAAAATCTATCTTTATAAAGCGTAAGGAAATATACAACGTTAGGAACAATTGTTATATTCTATCTACGATTGTCATAAGAAATTCTTGTCAATTGTTAATGGTCAATGATAGCAGGTGGCGATGTCCGGTGGTGGTCGACAGTGGTCGGTAACTATGGAGACTAGAAGTTATCATCCGGTTTTCAATATAGATGTTATGTGTTACAACCATGTTTGGGATATAATATTTAAATTAGGGGTTGTCGAAGGCCAGGGGCCACGAACAACATGTGGTGAGGGCTGGCGGTTGTGGGTGAAGGGCCGGCGGTTGCTAGTTGATGACCATTAAGGTCGGAAGTTATCATTGGGTTCTTCTTATCGAGACGATTGGTTTAATGATAAACTTGTTGAAATTGGGGTCAGAATGATAATTGTTGACATCAATTTTTGATGTCACGAGTATAGGGTGTCCACCTACATAATTCGGGATAGTTTATGGTCTGTCTGTAGCCATCCATTAGTTTAGACACACACCCGAGAACTTTTGGCGCGTATTTAGGGGCACATAGCCAGGGACGTTCTGTTAGGCTTTGGCTTTCTCTTAGGCGAAGGCCGATCGATATTTGGCATGTCGGATCGGCATTTGGCATGTCGGTTCTTCTTATCTCTTAGGCGGAGGCCGATCAGCACATGATCAGGTCAACGAATAATATTCATCGCACCGCAAGCAAAATTGGCTCCAAGTGGCCGGGTCATCATCGAAGTTATCAAGATAACCCCAGATGACGAAACAGATCACGTGACTATGTCTGAAACGTCGACTTCACTTACGGAGGATGTCCAGTTCGCTACGGCTTCGCGTGCGGGGTGAAAATGTGCAAATTATCTTTTTTTGGCTCGATAGTCAAAAAAAGTGGTTCAGATGACCCCGAATGATAAAACGGACCACGTCAGTGCGTCTCGAACGTCAATGTTAACCAAGAAAAACATCCACTTCGCCTCGAGGACGTGTGTGAGTGAATAATACATGAATGATAATTATAATAATGTAATAATATATTATTATATAATATAATATATTAAATATATTATTATATATAAAAAACCTACGTCGTCTCCCCCTCTCTCCCCTATCGCACGTGACACAGCCGCCAGGATCTTGTTCGCAAACCCTAGTCATCCGAACTGATGGTCTTCTGATGCACTAAAAATATATGATTTTTAGACCCATATTTTATACTTATTTTAGGTGATATTGCACTTTAATGGAAAGTATTATTTTATGTTTTATTGCATGTTGTTGATTTTGAGGACTTAGAGCAAAAAAAGAAGCAAAAATGATGAAATTTGGAGTAAAAATGGAGAAGTTAAAAATTTGTTTAGGGTCGACGGCGCCAGACTGGCCGCTGACAGTGCCATTTGTTGGAGACTTGGGAATTAAATTGCGTAGCACTGGCACCAATGGCGCCAGGATGGGCGCTGACGGCGCTTATCTCAGTGGAAGCTCTGTTTCTAAAAGATTCGATGAATTTGGACTCTTTTTGAAGAGTTGTTGGATGCACCTATTGGAGAGCCGACTTAGGCTCTATTTAGGGCCAAAATTTGATCAGAAACCCCCTCCCTTTCGCACCATTTCAATTTCTTCCACTCATTCTCAATTTCCTCTTCACACACCTACATTCCACGCCATTCCACACCATTATTTAGTTATTATTTTTACAATTTTGAGTTTTTATGGTGAGTTTAATTGTGAATTCTTCTCTAAGAAGTGTTGGAGAGGAAGAGATGTGAGAGATTTCTTCTTCCTACATTTCCTAAGAAAGGCTGCAAAGGATTTGCTTTGAGAAAGAGTTTCAGATAAGTGTTGTTTGTTTATTATAGCTGTATGAACTTTTTTTTATATATGAAATTTGTGTTTTGTTGTATATTTCTCATGAAGTCTGAGTAGATTCTCTTATCTTTATCCCTACTCTGAGATATGGTGAAATGAAGAGATAATGTGGAAGTGCCAATGTTAAAGTTTAAAATAAATTGTGTTGGTTTTTCAACTCCGCTCTTAATTTACGTTTTGATCTGATCAATTGAATTGTTAAAATATGTTATGAAGCATATGATCCGGGAAATGGTATGAGTTCTACAACAGAGTGAGAATCACATTTAAGTCCATGAAGGAGTATCTCGTTCGTGGAATTAAGTGCAAATAAATAGGGAAATATATTTTTTTGGGTGTAGAATTGGAGATTTTTAGGTTGTCAGACTAAAAAATCCTCAATTCGATCTTAGAGTTTAAAAACTAAAGTGAGAGTTAGCCTTCAGGGGAAGGGAGTGGGAGCCAACATCCTCCTAGCCTAGTCACGGATTTAGGGACTAAACCTAAGATTAGCCAATGATTTTTTATAACACTTAATCAGGGTAGAGAATTAAAATTTCTCCTATTTGACACAATACATATTTAAACCATTTCTTTCATCTCATTTCACCAAAAACTCATTGTAGTGGGAAAGATATTTTTCATACTATAAAACTTCATCACACAACATAGTTTAGTAGTTATTAATTTTAAAACCTGCTTTTAAATTCTGCTAGTAGTAAATAATTAAGTTTTTATAGTATCTTAAACATTTGAAATTAGTGACAATAATTTTGTTTTATTTCTGTAAATTTTCTAGTAAATTTATCATTTCAAATTTAAACTTTTCCCATGAGATCGATATTTGGGACTTAAACAAAAAGTTTTATATTACTTGATAACGATACATATACTTGCGTAGAATCTCAATCTTAAGAGCCTAACGTTATTATTACTAAAATACCACATCAACTTTTTGTCATCGTTATAAAGAGGTGTCAACTTTATAAATTTTACACAACTATATTCAACCGGGATCAAGTTTTTGGCGCCGTTGCCGGGGAAGGTAACGGTAAATT
>JXCR01069549.1:34497-48337 GCA_002079205.1 Phalaenopsis hybrid cultivar
TTAGTACCTTACGATTTAGAATTAGAACGTACTATTAGAAAAATTTGAAAAAAAAAAAAGAAATTAAATTTTGAACAAAATGGCGAATAACTTAGATAATCAAATAAATGAAAATCGACAATGATCTTTAAAAGATTATGCTAATCCAACAATAGATGAACTTGACTTAACTATTCAAAATCCTGATGTTACTGCTAATTCATTTGAACTTAAACCTACTATTATCCAAATGGTACAAAATAATTAGTTTGGAGGAACACTTACTGAAGATCCTAACTTACAACTTGCTAGTTTCCTTGAGATTTGTGCTACTTTTAAATATGACGGAGTGTCTAATGATGTTGTTAGCCTTAGACTTTTTCCTTTTTCATTAAGGGATAAAGCCAAAGCTTGGTTAAATTCATAGCACTTGGGATTATCAGAATTGGGGAGAACTATCTAAAGTTCTTGGCTAAATATTTTCCACCCTAAAAAACCGCTAAGCTTAGAAATGATATTACATCTTTTAGTTTGAATGGGAATCGATATATGAAGCCTCAGAAAGATTTAATGATCTCCTTAGAAAATGTCCCCACCATGTTTTACCAGATTGGTTAATAATTCAATTTTCTTACAATTGATTAATATGATCACTTAGATCTATTATAGATGCTGCTACAGACAGATCTTTAATGTCAAAACCTTTTGATGAAGCATACTCTTTAATAGAAGAAATGGCTACTAATAATTTTTAATGTCAAAACATTTTGACGAACGGGTAAATCCTAAGAGAGTAGCTAGTATTCATGAATCTGATGCAATTTCTATTTTAGCATCTCAAATTGCTGTCATATCGAAAAAGATTGATCAAATTGGAGTGAACTATTCTCAAATACCACCAATATTGGAGAAAAATTCACTATGACAGATAATTGATACTCAATCATCTTATAAAACTTTGAATGCTATTAATAATCAAAATAGCAATCCTTATTCTAACTATTACAATCCTGGAAGGAAAAATCACCCTAATTTTAGTTAGAATAATTATAACAATTCAATGAACCCCTCAGGAAGTTTAAATAATCAAGGAAATCCTAATTATCGACCTTATTATCTTCCTGGATTTAACTCTAACATTAACCCACAAGTTAAGGAAAAGAAGTTAACAATGGAAGAGGTAATGTTGAATATGGGAAATCAAATACAAAATCAAGGGGCTGCTATTAGAAATATTGAAAATTAATTAGGACATATTGCTACTACACTTAGTAACAGACCTTCAGAAAATCTTCCGAGTACGTGGAAGTTAATCCCAAAGATCAAAATATAGAACAAATTAAAGCAATTCAATTACAAAGTGAAAAAGAAGTTGAAACAAGAATCTCAAGAGAAACAGAAGTTGATGAGGAGAAGGAAGAGATGGAAAGTGACCATAATGAAAATGAACAAACATAACTTCCTTTAGAAAAACCATTACCTCTATTTCCTCAACGACTAAAACTGAAGAATAAATACAAACAATTTACAAATTTTTTGAAAATCCTTAAAAAGTTAACGAAGAACATTCCTTTCATTGAGGCTTTGGAATAAATGTCAAGTTATGTGAAATTTATGAAAGATATATTAAACAAGAAAAGGAAGTTTGTTGATAATGAGACGGTTGCACTTACTGAAGAGTGTAGCACTATTATCCAGAAAAAGCTTCCTGAAAAGTTAAAAGATCTTGGTAGTTTTACTATATCTTGTGCAATTAGTGAAAAGTTTTTTTGGAAAAGTCTTATGTGATTTAAGAGCAAGTATCAATCTTATGCCTCTATCAATTTTTAAACGTTTATATTTAGGATAGATTTCCCCTACTATTGTAACTCTTCAGTTAGTTGATCGATCAATCACTTATCCTAAAGAAGTTATAGAAGATGAATTAGTAAAAGTGGATAAATTTATTTTCTCTGTAGACTTTGTAATATTAAATATGGAGGAAGATAAAGAGATTCCTATCATTTTGGGGAGACCATTTCTTGCAACAGGGAGAGCTGTGATAGATGTATAAAAAAGAGAATTAATGATGAGAGTTAATGATCAAGAAGTAAAATGTAATATTACAAAAGTTATGAAATATCTTGCAATAGAAAAATACAATGAATGTTTTAGAATGGAAGTTATTGATTATCTAAGTAATTATCAATTTAAAAAAGAATTTGAAGAAAATTAAAGCAAGAAGAATTTAGTGAAAATGAGGATGAAATAAAAGAGGAAAATTTAGATTATATTCAAGACAAATTTGAAACTTTAGATTTGTTGGAAAATGATAATAAAAATCTTATTCCTTAAAGTATTAAACCACCTGAACTTGAACTGAAAGTATTACCTGCTCATTTAAAATATGTATTTTTAGGAGATTAATCTACATTGCCTATTATTGTATCTTCTGAGTTAGCTAAAATTCAAGAACAAAAATTAATAGAATTGTTAAAAAAATATAAAAAGGCTTTTGGATGGACTTTAGCGGATATTAAAGGAATTAATTATTCAATTTGTATGCACAGAATTTTATTAGATGAACAATACGAGCCTAAAGCTGATTCTCAGAGGCGATTAAACCTGATAATGAAAGAAGTTATTACAAAAGAAATTATAAAATGGTTAGATGCTAGAATTATATATCATATTTCAGACTGTGCTTGGGTAAGCCCATTTTTCTGTGTTCCAAAGAAAGGAGGAGTGACCGGTGAAGTAAATGAGAAAGATAAATTAATTCCAATAAGACAAGTTACTGGTTACGAATTTGTATAGACTATAGAAAATTAAACTTGACCACTAGGAAAGATCAATTTCTTTTACCCTTTCTAGATCAAATGTTGGATATATTTGATGAAAATAAATATTACTATTTTTTAGATGGATATACTGGTTATCATCAAATTCCAATTGCTCATGAGGATTAAGACAATACAACATTTACAAGTCCCTATGGAACATTTGCTTTTCGTACAATGTATTTTGGATTATGCAATGCGCCTGAAACATTTTAAAGATGTATGATTTCAATATTTAGTAATTTGATTGAGCATGGAATGGAAGTATTTATGGATGATTTCAATGTGCTCGGGACTTCATTTGAATTATGCTTAAATAATTTTAGAAAAAGTTCTAGAATTATGTGAAAAAGCTAACCTTCAGCTAAATTGGAAAAAATATCAATTTATGGTTGTAGGAGAAATTGTACTTTGGCATAAAATTTCTGAAATGGTATGAAAGTAGATCCTGCAAAAGTTCAATTTATTGAAAACTTACCACCACCGACTACAGTCGGAGGGTTAAGAAGTTTTCTAGGACATGTTGGTTTCTACAGGCGTTATATAAAGAATTTTTTAAAAATAACTAAGCCATTATGCCAACTTCTAGAAAAAGATACGAAATTTGATTTTAATGAGGAATGCATAAAAGCATTTGAATTATTGAAAGAAAAATTACACTACACCTATAATAGTACCACCTGACTGGGAAAAATCATTTGAAATAATGTGCGATGTCAGTGATTATGCTATTGGAGTTGTTTTAGGACAAAAACACAATAAGGTTTTTAAAGTAATATATTATGCTAGTAAAACACTAAATGATGCTCAAATTAACTACATTACTACTGAAAGAGAGTTATTAGTTATTGTCTATGCCTTTGATAAATTTAGAACTTAATTAATTGGAACTAAATGTATAATGCATACAGATCATTCTGCTATTAAATACTTAATATAAAAGAAAGATGTTAAACCAAGGTTAATTAAATTGATAGTTCTTTTGCAAGAGTTCGATTTTTTTGTAGTTGATAGAAAGGGAAATGACAATCAAATAGATGATCATTTGTCTAAGCTATAAAAATAAATATTAACTAATTTTGCAAATGAAATTTTAGAAAATTTCCCTGATGAACAGTTATATAGTATTTATGAAATAGATACACCGTGGTATGCCGATATAGTAAATTATATTGTGAGTGATATTCTACCACCAGATATTAAGAGTCAACAATTAAAGAAATTCATATATGATTCAAAATTCTATTTTTGGGATGACCCATATTTATATAAACAATGTATAAAATTTATATATGATTCAAAATTCTATTTTTGGGATGAACCATATTTATATAAACAATGTAAAAGTCTAATTATTAGAAGGTGTGTGCCTTATGAAGAAACTCAACAAATAATTGAAAGATGTCATGATGTAAAGATATAATTATTAGAAGGTGTGTGCCTTATGAAGAAACTCAACAAATAATTGAAAGATGTCATGAATTTTGAATTTGAAGTACATTTTAGAACAAATAGAACTACTTATAAAATTTTGCAATATGAATTTTATTAGCCTACTCTTTTTAGAGATGTTAATGAATATATTAAAAGATGTGATCGATGTCAACGAGTATGAAATATTTCTAGAAGAAACGGAATACCTCTAAATTACACATTGAAAGTTGAAATTTTTTATGTGTGGGGATTAAATTTTATGAGACCATTTATGCCTTCATTTGGAAACTTATATATTTTACTTCCTGTTGATTATATGTCCAAATGGATTGAAGTTGTTGTTGTACCTAAATGTGATGCTCGGAGTGCATTTTTACAATATATAGAATGTCGAGAGTAAATATTACAGATGGAGAATCCCATTTTAGAAATAAGAAAATCGAGAAATTGATAAAGAAATATGATATTATGCATAGATTCTCTACTGCTTATCATCTCTAGACTAGCGATCTAGCAGAAATATCGAATCGTGAAATAAAACAAATTTTAGAAAAAACAGTAAATCCCTATAAATTGGATTGGTCTGCTAGATTAGATACTGCATTATGGGCATACATAACTGCTTATAAGACTCCTATAGGAAGGTCCCCATACAAACTTATTTTTGGAAAAACATGCCACTTACCAGTAGAATTGGAGCATAAAGCATTTTGGGCTATTAAGGAATTTAATTTTAATCTAAAAGATGCTGGTAAGAAAATATTATTGCAACTCAATGAACTTGAGGAGATCAGAAATGATGCATATGATAATGCAAAAAACTATAAGGAGAAAATGAAAATATGACGTGATCGGAAGATTATTCAGAAGAAGTTTGAACCTGGACAAAAAGTTTTATTATATAATACAAGATTGAGATTATTTCTGGGAAAGCTGAGATCAAGATGATTATGACCATTTAAAGTGATTAAAGTCTATCATTATGGTACTGTTGTTATTAAGGATCCTAAAACTGAAAAAATATTTAAGATTAAGGGGCATCGATTGAAACATTATTATGAATGACACATACCACAATTTAAAGAAGTTTTAATGTTAAGTTAACCCAACTAAACAAATAGGGTGTCTGGGTGATGACGTTAAACCAAGCGCTTTGTGGGAGGAAACCCATATATAAATTTATATATCTATATATTACTATTTTGTTAATAAGTGTGTTTATGTATTAAGAAATAATAGTATTTTTAAGTCCTACACAATTTTATATATCATAAATTAAGACAAATATTAGTATTGGAGGAAAATTTGGAATCAAATTTAACAAAAAAAAATTCAAACTCAAATTTGGCCTCTGATGCCGAAGGCACCCGCCTAAAAGGACTATGGCGCTAACAGTGCCATCGGGAGCGCTAACGGCGTCCCAAGCATTTTCCACATGATGAACGGTTTTGGCGGACTTTGGTGGGATTTCGCTCTACAATAACCACCGAGAGGTGTTTTAAAAGTCATAAAATTGACTTGGACGTCCAGAAACTTCCTAATTTTGAATTCCTTTGCTTCCAATTCCAAAAATACTTCAAAGTATGGAGTTTTCAATAGAAGAAAGTTTATCAGTTTTGATGCACAGAGATTATACGATAAAGTCATCACGAAGAAGAGACTTATCAAAGAGAGAGGCTTTGTCAATCATGGAGTGAGTAATCCAAGTTCACAGATCGAGAAAATCATTGTACAGAGGCGTTGAGAAGTTTTGTGATCACTACCGCTGCAGTTGTAGTACCCGTAGTAAAGAATTTTTATGCTAACTTACATGAAATTACCCAAAGAGTTATCTTCATTCCAAATAAGGCTGTATCATTTACTCCGGCTCGGATTAATGATTTGTATATGATAGAAAACGTTCAAATCTGTCATTATACAAATTTTATCCGGATGAAAGATATGATGCAAGAAGTATATAATTTTCTGACGGATGAACATGATAATTGACAAATCAGAGATGAGGGATTCGTTAGTTTCTCAGCTTCGCTGCTTAATCCAATTTAAAAATAATGTCATTTCTTCATATTTGCAAAACTACTACCTACCATGAAGATTAGTAAAGTTACAAGAAAAGGTGTCATTCTAAACTATTGCATTCAAATGGAAAAACCCATTGATGTGGGGTCTATTATTTTCAAATCTATTATGGGTATTATCATGAATGGGCCAACATATGGACTTGGGCATCCTTCTACAATTTTCCTACTTTGCAGTCAATCTCAAGTTCCATATGAAAGTTGGGAAAAAGTTTAACAACCTTGGGAGCCCATGATTCCTTTTGATGGAAATTATATAGGGAACGGAAATGAAGCATTAGATTGTATTTTGGACCATTCGTCACATGCTTCAACACAATTGATGCCACCAACAGTTGGAAGTTCAATATCTTTGGAGAAGAGAATGAAGAAGATAGAAAGAGAACTACAGAGTATTACTAATGCAATAGGAAATCTTAACTACTTTTTTTATCACCTAGATTGGAGAATGAATGAGAACTTTGATCATACAGGAACAGTTGAAGCAGGATTGGTACAGGTGTTCAAGAAAAATTGATGGATCAATGAAAATTTGACTGATCAGTTCCTGTACCGACCCTTCTACAATTTGTATGTTCATTACCAGTCTATGGGAGATATTAGAGGAGAAGAAAATACTGAAGTTAAGGCAGATTAATTGAAGAAGTTGGACTCTCAACTAGTTTAAAATACTTAAGCTTTAATGTAATTGTGTGGATTTGATTTACTTTACTTTGCTTTAGAACTTTGATTATGTGTATAGTTTTTTGTTAGCGTTCTAGTGTTGTGGCTTGATTCGACGCTGAATTATAATTTAGTTTGCTTTAAAGATGTAGAAATGTGGTTAGAAAAATATATTTGTAAAAAGTGTATTTTCATATATAAAAATTAGTTTGGTGTTGTTTGTGAAAATTTTTGTTTGTGAATTATTTTTAGATGAAAATTAATGTTCAAAAAGACTATATAAACTTTGGAGTAAATTGAGAGAAAATTGAAAATTGAAAAAAATCAAAATATGGAATTTTTTGCCTCAACCCGAACCGACCCAAATACCTTTAAAATTCATGATTTGCAAAGTGAAACGTCATTTTTACCCCTTGAGTCACCTTCAACCTCTGGTTTTTACAACTAGGGCTTGCTATTGCTCAGCTTTAAGACAATTTTAAGGAAAACAAAGTTTGGATTTCATCATCTCTAGGTAAGAGCTACACTTTGAACTCAAAATTATTTATTTTCACTAAGGATTTATCTTACATTGCCGAGATCCAAAATTTTGAGATTTTTTTGGAAGATTTTGAGAAAATTCTTTGGTGAAGAACTCTAGATTTAAGTTTAAAACATTTCACATTGTGATTTTTAGATTTTTTTGGGAATTTATTTAGATTTTATCAAAATTTTGTATATTTACCATGGCACCTAGAATGAGCAAAGGAAAGAGAAAGGTAGATTTTGATGATCAAAAGTTTGTCAATTACAAGGCGAACATGTGCTTCAATAGTCTACGTACAACAAAAAAAAGTGATTTTGGATTGATGATTTAAAAATTTTACACAGTTATAAAGCGGAGTCAACTTTATAAATTTTACACAACTATATTCAACCGGGATCATCTTCGCGCCCTGCTCGCCAGCCGGAGCTCCTCGCCACTGCAACCTCTTCACACTGGTAAGTCCATGTCATCCCCCTCTCACAAGCGGAGCTATTCAACCAGGATCATCCTCGCGCCCTCCTCACCAGCCGAAGCTCCTCGCCGCCGCAACCTCCTCGTGTCGGTAAGTCTATGCCGACCCCCTCTCACGAGCAGAGCTCCTTGCCAGCATTGTACTTCGTTGGAGTAAATCAGCGAGAAGAGCTTCAGATTTTGGGCTCTCCTCTGCGTTCTCTTCACTCTTGGTGCGCACCGCCGATGAGCTAGCATCTACACGTCGCCGCCCCACCTTCTCGATGACGGACACTTCATCGGAGCATGTCGACGTTGGCGGACAGTGAGCGATGTCACTATTTGTGGAGGCACGAGGGTCTTCCACCTTGTAGGAAAGGCCTTCGCCGGCGCTTCTTCCCGTCGGCATCTTCGTAGGTTCCCCTTTTTTGCCGGCGTCGAGCGATCCTTCTCGAAGGTACATTTTGGTCATAATTTTATATGCCAAAAATTAATTATCTTGGATACTTTGCATACCTCGCTGACTCCTGCCCTCGTTGGGTCTTTTGGTTGTCTTGTGCACGTTCTATGAGATACACTGGAGTACGGATCGGATGTCGACGACTTGAAGCAAGCAAAGAAAACGTGTATGCAACCGTCATGGTGGTGAGATTCCTTACCTCCTAGCCAGGCTTAGGAATAGTGGAGTCTAGGCATGTGGGTTCGATCGCCCACACGGGGTGCGTGCGCCGGCATAGGTCGGCGCGACAACGCGCCTGTGTGATGGATCGTTGGATTTCCTAGAGCTAACATTTAGGTTAGGATTTTCCGTGCATAGCCAACACCCATCGTAGAGCCGAGTGTCTCCCCTTTGTTGTGAGCCTTAGCACAAGTCCTGATGGGTCGAAGTCTCTCACTCCCCTTGCTTTGGGTTTCCCAGCTTTACTTGTAGAAGATGGGAGGTCGAACTTGGCAAAATGAGATAAGCTTTGTAGCTGGCTCGCTTGACAAAGTCTGGAGGCGTTCACGAAATGGGAAAAGCTTTGTAGCTAACCCATTTCGTGACACCGTTAAGAGTTTCCCCCTCGGAGATCTGAGGAGAAACTCCCCACTTTTTCTCGCCAAAGAAAAAGGTGGTGGTGCAGCACATCCAAGGGTCTAAACCTTAGGTCTCCCAGGTGAGGTCTTTAGCACAAGCCCGGTTTGCTACCTACATGTTGGTTCTGCATATTGCATTTTTGGTTCTGCATGGTGCATGTTGCATTTCACTTTGCTTCGACCAGTATCCCCAGCCCGGTGAGCATTTTACTTCGCTCTAATCGGCCACCCCAACCAAGTGAGCCTCTCACTTTGCTCTGATCAGCTGCCCCAGTCAGGCGAGCATCTTACTTCGCTCCGGTCGGCCACCCTGGACCAGTGAGTGTCCCACTTTGGTTCGACTGGCCACCACAATCTGGTCTACCTATCACTTGCATGTTTATTTTCTTTTGCATTATATCACATGCTGTCTGCTTTCCTGCTTGTATGTTATATCTTATATGTTTTAGCTTGCATGATCATTATCATCTGCTTGTGTTATACTTTCTTCAGGCCACTGCCGCCACGGCATGCCCATACCTTTTGGTCACTGCCGCCTCGGTACACCTTCCTCGGGCTGCTGCCGCCACGACACGTCCATTACTTTTGGTCACTTTCGCCTTGGCACACATTTCTTTACGCCGTTGCCTCCACGACAAGCCCACCTTCTGGTCTCTGCATTTAGCTCCCCCACTTTTAAGGCATGGCTCGTGATACACTATTTGCATGTGAGCTTTCCCGCTGACACTTTTTTCATGCATGATTGAGTCCTTTTCTTTTCTCTATGTACTTTTAGAGTCTAGGAGAGTCTTGTAGCAGAACTAAGATACAGGCAGATTCCGAGGCATTTGACGCAGAAACCACGTTGAGGGGACCAGGAGTAGATGCTCATGCCTCTTATCTTAATTATGCATTTTATATTGATGTATAGAATTAGGACTGGCATGTATATGTGGAGTCTGGCCAGCCTGTTTATTATTTTCATGTATAAAATTAGGATTGGGATATGTTGCCAACCCAGCGGCACCAGCCTGTTTATTATTTTGATTTGACTTGTTTTATTTTTTGCATCATGTTATATGTCTACATTTGCATGTGTTTTTCTTGTTTCTCTCTGTGATTTAACTGGAATTTTACGATGGAACATAGGCTCTTTAGGACTTAAAATCCTAATTTTTCTACTTAAAAAATCCTAAATAAAATATTCAAGATAATTAAAATTTAGGATTAAAATATTCAGGATTTAAAAACTACAATTTTACTTTTCCTGTATATTTTAATAGGTCATCCACAATACTTAAGGACCGTTCTAGATAACTACATTATATTTGTATGTTTCGAGGAGAAGCCCCCGTGCTTCTTCAACTTGACTGGCTCAGCATTCCTTTTTATAGGTGGTTGTCTATTGCACCTAGGGTGTTAGAAGGCTCCCCAACCCAAACGGGATATAAGTCTTTTTGTTTGGAGCGTTTCCAGCTTTGTAGTTGAACCTCCCCTTTCTTTTCTTTCTTGAGGCATCCTCGCCACTTCGACATGTATAAGTCCCACCTCTTGGAACTCCAGCTTTTACTCATAGGATAAAGTTTCTTTCCTTTTACCTTAGGGCTACCAAGGTTCCCGTAGAAGATACAATTCACAGATTGCTGACCGGGGATCTCAGGACGTGCTAGGTCAACTACCTTCACGACCAGGTAGACTTAGGGTCCTAGTAGCTATGTATGACAGGTCTGTGGTACCCGACCTAGTTATCTCTACCTTCTAGGATCACTCTACCTTTCTTTTGTTGAGCCCTTTTAAGCTCTTTCGCCCCTTTAACTTCGTCGATATCATTTTGACGGCCCGATGTCGATGAGCTGCCGCCCATTTAGGATACGATGATTTGTCCTCTGCCCTTATAACCCGTACGTGATTTGACGTGTTGGGATATCCCCATCAAGGTAATTTAGGTTATTCCGTGGGCCCCGTATGTCGATGAGCCTCTACCCACTCGGGATGTGAGAGACTCACTAACTGCCCAATGACTTAGCGTAAGCTTTGAAGCATCAGATCTGTTCCCACACGGAATAACCATCCTTTGAGAACCTATTACCCCAAGTTCACAATAATCCAAGTGAAACTCCTTTTATCGAGAGTATTCTTGGGTACCCTGATACGCTAAAATATATAGTGTTTTTAGACACATTTTTATACCTATTTTTTAGATATTGCGCTTTAATGGAAATATTTTTATGTTTTTTATTTCAGGTACAGGTAAAAAGGTGAAAAATGCTTAAAAGAGTGAAAAAGGATCAAATTTGGAGCAAATATGTGAAAAATGTGCAAAAGTGTTTTGGCACCCAAGCGCCGGATCCGACACTTAAGCACCAGTTAAACAGAGAAGGCTGCTCCTAAGCGCAAGAGGCCCCACGCTTGAGCTCCAGTGGCAGTTATTAGATGAGTAAATTTGGTTTTTGTGAATTTTGAAGTGGTTTTTGATGCACCTATTGGCTTAATAGGTGGTTACAACCACCATGGATGAAAATTATTGCAAAAGGATGCATCAGGAAATACATCGAATCAAGACACATTTTGATGAGATACCAATGCACCTTTTGGAGAACTATAAAAGAAGGAAGATTGAGACTTTGAAACAGGTCCTGAAAGTACTGGGAAAGTTTTGAAAGTTCTAAAATTGAGGAGTTAGTTGGAGAGATTTTCAGGCACCACATATTTATTTTAGTTTTATATTGAGAGTGTTGTAAAAGAGAAGAGATTCAAAGAAACTTCAAAAGTTTAGTGGAGGACTTGAGATAAGTTTTTATCTTTTGTTTTAGACTACTTTTGGTTTTAATTGAGACCTTTGTAGGTTTGACAATGATTTTTACTTTTAAACTAAAGTGTGGTTTTATTTTCTCCATGGATTCTGAATAGTTTTCTTTATTTTTCTTCTTAAAATGATAAGTAATCAAGTATTGGATGGAAATTATGGAGAGTATTGTTTTTTAATGTTGGACGAAGTTGTGATGATTTAAATCCATGTACTTCATTTACTTCTTGATTTTGCCAATCCAGATGTTAAAATTTGTTGTGAGAACATGTAAGTCAGACTTGTATTGTCTCAGTCAACAATTGGAAAGAATCACATGAGGTTGTATGAATGAGAATGTAATGAGCCGACATTGTCATTGTCAACAATTGGAAAGAAGCACATGAGGTTATATGAATGAGAATGTAGTTCATAGACTGATATTGTCTCAGTCAACAATTGGAAAGAATCACATGAGGTTGTATGAGTGAGAATGTAATAGCTGGTATTGTCTCAGTCTTCCAAATGTTAAAATTTGTTGTGAGAACATGTAAGAACCGGGCTGGTATTGTCTCAGTCAACATTTGGAAAGAATCACATGAGGTTGTATGAATGAGAATGTAGTTCATATGATACTGGTATTGTCTCAGTCAACAACTGGAAAGAATCACATGAGGTTGTATGAATGAGAATGTACTTCATATGATTTAGTGCAAATAATTGGTATTGTCTCAGCCGACAATTGAAAAGAATCACATGAGGTTGTATGAATGAGAATGTAGTTTATATGATTGAGTGCAAATAAATAAGAAAATATTCAATGAAGGGTGTAGAGTTAGAGGACTTTAAAGTGACAGGTTAAAGCTCCCAACTTGGTTTATTGTTTTAGGTTATGATACGAGATGTTAGCCCCCAGGTGGAGGGAATCAAGGGAACTCTAGAATGAGAGCTAGTACCTTTCCTGCCTAGCCGGTCTTCAGAACTATTCAAACTTTAAATTAGTCAATTTTCTTTATAGCATCTCTAGTAAGGGTAAAGAATATTATTGCTCCTATTTCGCACCACACAATACGCATACTTCCACAACAGAATTTCTATACTTATTACTGATTCATGATAAGGAGAAAGATATTTTCATATTTAGTGTTTTTCTTTTACAAAAACTCAAGTTATCTTTTTTAAGTTTGTCCTGTTTTTGTCAAAATATTAAAATTACCAAAAATAATTAAAATTTCTTTACTGCGAATATGTCTTTAGTTTAAATAATTGTATTTTTAAAAATAGAAAGTTTTCCAAAAAATGCATATTGCATATCTTCCATGTAGTTGCGATATTGAGGCCTTAATCAAAAAGTCTTATATTACTTGATAACGATACGTATACTTGCGTAATATCCCAATATATATAAATTAAAAGTTAAATTCTTATTTTTTTTCAAAATCAAGTTTTTTGTTTTATTGCAAAATAAGGAAATATAAATGAAAAATATAATCAGAATTGTTGTTATAATGTTGCATATAAGCAGTTATCGATGATCATACCCCCAAGATGTAATTAACCATGTGAGATATGTCCCATTAGGAGTGCTCTTGACTACAGAACATACACATACACCTGACTCTCTGGTTATGGTCAGTCTACGTAAGTATTCTTTCGCGGACATTAGTTTAAGGTGTTTTCGCCCTATCTTGTTTGGGCGGACATTCTTAACCTATTCTTGCGATGTTTATCGCATGTATGCTCTTTACGTTTTGTGTTTTCTTTTGTTTGTCGCTTTGTCGTATGTCCCTTCTTATTGGGTTTCACTCCTCTTTGAATCACCGATCTGATTCAGAAGGGAGATTTATTCGAATAAGGAAAATATATGACGATCAACAAACTGACGACTCCTTTTAAAATAAGAAAGAGAAAAACGAACGAAAACAATCATGAATTTGAATTTCAAAGATTCTTTTCAAACTGAATCGAGATTCATGCAAGACAAAAATTTGGCATCAAGTATAATTAAATTATTAAACATTCAATTTTTCCATTAATATATATATATATA
>JXCR01069549.1:62182-84192 GCA_002079205.1 Phalaenopsis hybrid cultivar
GGGCAAGCTTGGGGCCAAGCTCACCAAGCTCACTCCTTCGCAGGCTGATTACATCAGTGTTCCGGTCGAGGGTCCCTACAAACCAGCCCATTACAGGTATTAGAGAATTTTAATGTGAGGAAACTGAATCTGATGGAACTTCTGTTCCATTGGATTCAAAGGAGGAATCAGCTTTATACTTATCTTTATCAAGTTATGCTCTATTTATCATTTAAACATTGCTTTAATGATGTTGTTGATTTGAAGGGGGTGAGTGTGATTTCTGAGAGGAATAATGAGGTTTGTGGGTTGTGGGAGAGGTGGTGTATCGTCCCTGAGTATATTCGGGAGACTTTTTTTTGTTTTTTGTGTAGCCTTTTTCTATATGGGGCTTTTTGAGGAAATTTAATGAACTTGTTTTGCAAGATGCTAGTTTTGTTTGAGATGGGCATTGTAGCGTATCTTCGACACCAACTGAGAACGGGAAGGGGAAGTGGTTCTGCAATTGTTGGCCTCTACTTATTATGATCATCTTGAGCTCTTCTTGTTATCTTCCTATCCTGACTTGTTAAAATATTGAAAATTTAATGTGACATACTATAGAATTTTTTTTTTTTTTACATATCTAATGTTGTAAAAGCCCGATCTCTCATCTATCGAGATATTTCTCTGCTTTTGCCTAATGGCCTACAGTTTTACCTTATTGGTATAACTTTTCTGGAAGTCACCCCGAGAGTGAGAGTGCCCTCGCAATTGTAAGTTTTGACTAAAATTTTAATCATTACATATTAAAAAGCACGGCAATATTTGAGTTCAGCGACATTTTACTTAAAGTGTTTCAAAATCTCCAGTATCTGAAAAATTGATATATTGTCAGTTTTTCTTAATCTATAGTCATCCATCACGCATATAAGATTCAAGATGTGACTCTCATCATATAACACTTTGTTCTATCTAGAATTTAATAGGTGACTTTCATGGTATAGCATTTCATTTTGTATGACACTTATTTCTTATTTTTAGATTGGTGTAACGCTCCGATATCACTTGTAATTGCTCAAAATCTTATTCATCGAGATATTGTTTGTTTTGGTCTGATAGCCTTATGATTTTATTTCATTGGTCTAACTTTTCAGTAGTTACTCGTCTCAAGAGTGTTTTCGCATGAACACACTAAACTTTGCCATTCACTGGAATTATTCATTTAATTTTCAATCAATATGCTACACTTCAATATCTACAAATATTTTGCCTCTTATTTGTGCCCTCGGAGGTTATTTAAAGAGGTTTGACTTCTCTGAACATTTTAGTACCTAATTGATGCATAAGGTAGATAGTACATATAGTCCAATCTGAAAATCATGTTATGGCTAACAAAGGGTGAAAAATCATACCATGCAATGATTGTGATTCATGATAGTATGCCACTGATAATGATTGAAATAAATTTGAATTAAATAACTGAATATGTACTCATGGCTGTAAGATTGGGTACAGATTTTGATTTGAATCAGAAGATGAAGTTATATTGAAATTTCAAGATTAGTGATGATTAATTGTACTTAATCAGGTTGGTCAGAAAGCTAACATAAATCTTGACATGATTGAACTACAGCATAGCTAAAATGATTTTCTATTCTTCAATCCATTTATTGCGATGATAATTTCATCATAAATATTGGTAGTTTCTTTTGAAATGTATAAGGTATTTCTTTTGTGCGCAAAAGATGATTCAAAATAGGTGCATTACAAGATTCAAAAGATAAATATGTGATTTATTCTAGAACTATCTATTTTAAATCTAATATCTTGAGAGTATAAATGCTGATAAGTTTTTGATAAAATTATCATTAAATTGAAATGTTTAGTTTTATATTAGGATTTATAATTTAAATGACAAGATCCCCAGGGGGGGCAAAGAGAGGTGTTTGGTCCATTTAGTTCCACATAACCTGAAGGTTACAAATGGGAGGAGAAGGGAAGAGATCTCATTCCGTGAGGGGTAAAAGAAAGCGTAAGAGACTCCTTTACATGCAAAGGGGTCATCTATTTATAGAGAAATAGGGGGGGAAATGGATGTTACATTTATGTCATTGCTCTAAGGGTAGCTGAGAGGGATATTCCAGTCTTTCCATTGCTTGGATCAGCCGTCCTGGAATTTCTTGTTTGTGTGTTCTGTTGGTGTCGGGTGGTGGGCGTAGTAGCTTTTGGTGGCCGATCCATATAGCTGATTGTCCGGAGTTAGCCGATCGTTTTCCTTTATTTTAGCCGGCCTTGGTGGCTGACTGAATGGTGGTGGCCGACCCAATTGGTCGTTCGGTTCTTCATGTGGCTGGCCTTGGTGGCTGACCAGTGGTCCCTCATTTGCTCTGCCTTGGTGGCCGATCCAGGTTGGGGGGTGGCCGACCGAGGACCGGCTGACTTGGTGATGTTTTGCCCTTAATGGTCGACCGAGTTCTTCCTGTGTCGGCTGAGATTGACTGGTCTGCTGGGTATGGTTGGCTAGGGTGGTCGACCGATTGGGGGAGGTTGGTTGTCGTAGGTGTTGGCGAATTCTGTGACAACGACTTCTCTTCTGCTTGGGGAGGGCCTATTTTTGGGTTATACATAAAGCCCCTGAGTTTTTCGCTTCTTGAAGGTGAAGTTGCGGTATGAATAGAAAACTCTTAAGTATATAAAATATGATTTTATGAATCTCTAGCCATACTTAGTCATTTTGTTAGCGATTGATGAGTCGATTATTGAGAAAAGTATTAATTATGTTTATAGATTTTTAGATATAATATNAGTGATGTTTTGCCCTTAATGGTCGACCGAGTTCTTCCTGTGTCGGCTGAGATTGACTAGTATGTTGGGTATGGTTGGCTAGGGTGGTCGGCCGATTGGGGGAGGTTGGTTGTCCTAGGTGTTGGCGAATTTTGTGGCAACGACTTCTCTTCTGCTTGGAGAGGGCCTATTTTTGGGTTATACATAAAGCCCCTGAGTTTTTCGCTTCTTGAAGGTGAAGTTGCGGTATGAATAGAAAACTCTTAAGTACATAAAATATGATTTTATGAATCTCTAGTCATACTTAGTCCTTTTGTTAGCGATTGATGAGTCGATTATTGAGAAAAGTATTAATTATGTTTATAGATTTTTAGATATAATATTTGATCGATCAGTTAATTAGAAGATTTTTTTGCGGGTCCCACTAGATAGATTTGCTTTGCTCGTCCCAAATGAGAGGTTTTTTTTTTTGCTCGTCCTGGAGAAAGTTTGGTTTATTCATCCTGGGGTGAGGCTTGGTTTGCTTGTCCTGAATGAAAGGTTTGGTTTGCTCGTTCTGAATGAGAGGTTTGGTGTTTTTGTCCCAGAGGAGAGACTTTGGTTGCTCATCCCGAAGGAGAGACTTAGTTTGCCCATTCCAGATAAGAGATTTTATTTGCTCATCCCGAAGGAGAGACTTAAAGAGAGAGAGAGGGAGAGAGAGAGTTACTTTATTATTTTTTTTTCTTAGTTTTTCTCTCTCCTTGAAAGAAATGTGAATAAGATAAAAGAAAAAGAACACTTTATCTTTTTTTTGTTTCTTTTCTTTTCTTTCTCTTACTTTATGTCTTATCTTCTCATTTTCTGTTATTTTTTGTCTTTTGAACTGTGCCCAAAGAATAAAGTCAGTTTCTAAGAAAAGATGAAAAAGAGACATAGAGAGAGAGTGTGTGAGAAAGAGAGAGAGAAAGAGCTGCCCAGCAGGGGGGAAGTGGTGATCTCAGGCTTGTTTGCTCTTTATATTCCACATAACTTGAAGGAAAAAAATCTCACTACATGAGAAGTAAAAGAAACCTTCCCAAAGGAGAGACTTAAAGAGAGAGAGAGAGAGAGAGAGAGAGTTATTTTATTTTTCTTTTTTCTTAGTTTTTCTTTCTCCTTGAAAGAAAAGTGAATAAGATAAAGCAAAAGAACACTTTATCTTCTTTTTTGTTTCTGTTCTTCTCTTTCTTCTTACTTTATGTCTTATCTCCTCATTTGTTGTTGTTTTTTGTGTCTTTTGAAATGTGCCCAAAGAATAGAGCCAATTTCTGAGAAAAGAAGAAAGAGAGACATAGACAGAGTGTGTGAGAGAAAGAGAGAGAGAAAGAGCTGCTCAGCAGGGGGGAGGGGAGTGGTGATCTCAGGCTTGTTTGCCCTTTATATTCCACATAACTTGAATGAGAAAAATCTCACTACATGAGAAGTAAAAGAGAACCTATAGGACTCCTTGACATACAAAAGGGGGCTCTATTTATAGAGAAAAAGAGAGGGGGAAATGGATATTACATTTATGCCTTTGCTCTAAGATGAGCTGATAAGGTTATTTCGGTCTTTCCTTTGCATGGACCAACTCTCCTAAAATTTATTGTCTGCGAAGTATATTGGTGTCAGGTGGTCGACCCAGGTAGCTTTTAGTGGTCGATTCAGGTGGTTGATCGTCCAGAGGTGGCTGGCCGTCTTTTTTCATTGTAGCTAACCCATGGTGGCCGACTGAATGGTAAGGAGTGGTGATCTCAGGCTCCTTGACCCTATATATTCCAAATAACTTGAGGGTTACAAGTGGGAAGAGAAGGGGAGAAATTTCACTACATGAGAGGAAAAAGAGAGCCTAGAGGACCCCTTTACATACAAAAGGGTCCTCTATTTATAGAAAAAAAGAGAGAGAGGGAAATGAATATTACATTTATGCCCTTGCTTTAAAGGGAGCTGAGAGGGGTATTCTGGTCTTTCCCTTGCATGGATCGGCCCTCCAGAATTTCTTGTCTGTGAAGTCTGTTGGTGTCAGGTGGTCGACCGTCTTCTTTCAGTGTAGCTGACCCATGGTGGCTAGTCGAATGATGGTGGCCGACCCAAGTGGTTGGCCTGCTCTTCATGTGGTCGGTCAGTGGTCCCTCATTTGCCCAGCTATGGTGGCAGGTCAGCTTAGTTTGGTCGGCTGATAGGAGAGGAGTGGCCAGCTCATAGTGGCTAGTCCAAATTGAGGGCGACCCCTCGAGGAGTTGTCAGCTTGGTGATGGTTGACCTTTGATGGTCAACCGACTTCTTCCTATGGCTGGCAGAGGTTGGCCGATCNGTTTGTCCCAGAGGAGAGACTTTGGTTGCTCATCCCGAAGGAGAGACTTAGTTTGCCCATCCCAGAGAAGAGATTTTATTTGCTCATCACGAAGGAGAGACTCAAAGAGAGAGAGAGAGTTTATTTTTCTTTTTTCTTAGTTTTTCTCTCTCCCTGAAAGAAATGTGAATAAGATAAAAGAAAAAGAACACTATCTTTTTTTTGTTTCTTTTCTTCTCTTTCTCTTACTTTATGTCTTATCTTCTCATTTTCTGTTATTTTTTGTGTCTTTTGAACTGTACCAAAAGAATAAAGTCAGTTTCTAAGAAAAGAAGAAAAAGAGATAGAGAGAGAGTGTGTGAGAAAGAGAGAGAGAAAGAGCTGCCCAGCAGGGGGGAAGTGGTGATCTCAGGCTTATTTGCCCTTTATATTCCACATAACTTGAAGGGAAAAAATCTCACTACATGAGAATTAAAAGAAACCTTCCCAAAGGAGAGACTTAAAGACAGAGAGAGAGAGAGAGTTATTTTATTTTTCTTTTTTCTTAGTTTTTCTTTCTCCTTGAAAGAAAAGTGAATAAGATAAAGCAAAAGAACACTTTATCTTCTTTTTTGTTTCTGTTCTTCTCTTTCTTCTTACTTTATGTCTTATCTCCTCATTTGTTGTTGTTTTTTGTGTCTTTTGAACTGTGCCCAAAGAATAGAGCCAATTTCTGAGAAAAGAAGAAAGAGAGACATAGAGAGAGTGTGTGAGAGAAAGAGAGAGAGAAAGAGCTGACCAGCAGGGGGGAGGGGAGTGGTGATCTCAGGCTTGTTTGCCCTTTATATTCCACATAACTTGAAGGAGAAAATCTCACTACATGAGAAGTAAAAGAGAACCTATAGGACCCCTTGACGTACAAAAGGGGGCTCTATTTATAGAGAAAAAGAGAGGGGGAAATGGATATTACATTTATGCCTTTGCTCTAAGATGAGCTGATAAGGTTATTTTGGTCTTTCATTTGCATGGACCAACTCTCCTAAAATTTCTTGTCTGCGAAGTCTATTGGTGTCAGGTGGTCGACCCAGGTAGCTTTTAGTGGTCGATCCAGGTGGTTGATCGTCCAGAGGTGGCTGGCCGTCTTTTTTCATTGTAGCTAACCCATGGTGGCCGACTGAATGGTAAGGAGTGGTGATCTCAGGCTCCTTGACCCTATATATTCCAAATAACTTGAGGGTTACAAGTGGGAAGAGAAGGGGAGAAATTTCACTACATGAGAGGAAAAAGAGAGCCTAGAGGGCCCCTTTACATACAAAAGAGTCCTCTATTTATAGAAAAAAAGAGAGAGAGGGAAATGAATATTACATTTATGCCCTTGTTCTAAAGGGAGTTGAGAGGGGTATTCTGGTTTTTCCCTTGCATGGATCGGCCCTCCATAATTTCTTGTCTGTGAAGTCTGTTGGTGTCAGGTGGTCGACCGTCTTCTTTCAATGTAGTCGACCCATGGTGGCCAGTCGAATGATGGTGGCTGACCCAAGTGGTTGGCCTGCTCTTCATGTGGTCGGTCAGTGGTCCCTCATTTGCCCAGCTCTGGTGGCAGGTCAGCTTGGTATGGTCGGCTGACTGGAGAGGAGTGGCCAACTCATAGTGGCTGGTCCAAATTGAGGGTGACCCCTCGAGGAGCTGTCAGCTTGGTGATGGTTGACCTTTGATGGTCAACCGACTTCTTCCTATGGCTGGCAGAGGTTGGCCGATCTGCTAGGCATGGTCGGCCAGGGCAGCTAGCCGACTGGGGGACGGTGGTTTTCGACCCTTGATGGTCGACCGACTTCTTCCAATGGCTGGCAGAGGTTGGCCGGTCTGCTAGGCATGGTCGGCTAGGGCAGCTGGTCGACTGGGGGAGGAGGGTGGTTGTCGTAGGTGTGGCAATAGCTCTGACAATGACTTTCCTTCTGCTTTGCGAGGGCCCATTTTTTGGCTCTGCACCATTAAATCCTACTCCATCTCCCACTAAAATTAATAGCAACACAAAAATAGGAGTTTACTATATATATATANCCCCTTCTTCTACCCGGCAGCTGTAGTAGGGTATGCCATGGCGGTTGCAGGGCACTGAATCCCTCTTTAGAACCTGATAGCTTATATACTTGTTCTGCAAAGTCTCCCACAGTGTTCTTCTGCCGATCTCTAACTCACAAGAGGACTTCACTCCCCTTAGGAAGATGAGCAAGATGAAGAGAAGCAGAAGCTTCATAAGTTTATGGCAATGGTGATTGTCCATGTCTGCTTTCTCTCCCTCTTGGCGCTCCTATCCAAAGTTGTAAATTTCTTATATTTTAACTTTCACCAACTGCTACGCTTGAGACAATAGGAAAAGGGCAACAACCACTGTGCTGCATTTAAGGACTTACTATGAATTCAAGATGAAAAAATTTATGAGGGGCATGAATGATAAATATTTGAATCAGAAGATAATGTTTAAAAGTAGAAAATGGTGAAAATTTTTCTGAGAAAAAGTTGATCTCTGACATTGATTTTTACTTCAGCTATCTTTTAATTTTATTTTTATTTTTTAATTTTTGATATAATCTCATTTAATTTTTGGAGAAGTTATCCATAAGAATCTGTTTGGGACAGCTTATTTGGTGCGGTGGTATTTTGAAAACGCACCTAACCTTTTTGGGTAAACTGCGTTTTGGCAGCTTATGCATTTTCAAAACGTTGAAAACAACGTTTTGACACCGCACCTGTTTAGGTGCAGTGACAGCTTTCTGGCTACGGTCTGGCTTTTCCAAAAAAATAAAAATTTGTAATTGTTACTGCACTAGCTTATCAGTATATTATTTTTAATCAGCTTATCAGCGGATTATTCAATAAGCTGCAGTTGCCCCAAACAGACCCTCAAACGCTCGTTCCTACAAAACAAGCACCCCAGTTTTTTTTTTCACCGCTCTCTACTGAAATCCACATTTTAATATATAGATAGGGAGCTGATTTTGTAAAAATTAGAGTTTGGGGTGGGAGATAGGAAAATGCATGAGAATTGGGCGCTATGAAAAGATATATTTTATTTTAAAAATAAATAATAATGATATTTTTTAGGTGATATTAAACATAAAAGAGTTATAAATGTAAATATAAAAATTTCCCTTTGATATATAAATATATAAGAATTGTGTGGTGTGGATGTAAATGCTCATGGTTTAGGGTCTGTTTGGTGCAGCTACATCTTATCAACTTATCAGTTGCAGCTTAGCTGTTCTAGGAAGCTGATGTAGAGTAGTTGTTGTTGGGAAGATACTGGTTGTTTGTTTCAGCTGATTGAAAACAACTGTGTCATAGTTGTTTTTCTCGGTTCTTTTAGATCCCGGAGTCGTCAGCTTGTCTATTTATGTGTCGTCGTATAATTTTCCTATTTGAATAAGTCCCCCTCCCGAATCAAATGAATGACTCGAAAAGGAGAGGAATTGACTAGCAAAATGATGTACCACAACAAATAGACAAACAAATCAAAAAGAAAAGAGATGGAACACTTTTATAGGGGTAATCCTCGTATGATGGGTTAAGAGTATACGTTCAAACAGAATCAGATCAAGTACCCCGGAAAACAACATCCATGAGCAGAATCTTTATATAAGTCACTCGTAACCAGAGAACCAAAAAGAGCATTTTTATTCTAGGGTCAAAAGTCTCTCAAAGAAACGAATTCCTACTGGTTAATTACATCTTGGGGAATACCCAAGAAGACTCTTGATGAAAGAAGTTTCGCTTTATTATCATGAATCTGGGGCATAGGTTATCAAAAGGTGATTATTTTGTATGGGACGGTCCTAATGCTTTGAAGCTCACGCCAAGCCATTAGACAGAGAGTAAATCTCTCACATTCAAATGGATAACGGCTCCTCAGCACACGGTGCATACGAAATAAACATAAATCACTTGACGGGGTATCCTGATACGTCATAGCACATTCGGGTCGTAAGGGCATAAGACAAATCATTGTATCTCAAACGGGCGACAGCTTATCGGCATACCGTCAAAGTGATATCAACGAAGTTGAAAGAGTAGAGAGGGCTCAACAGGGGTAGTTAATGGTGGGAGAAGTAATCCTAAGAGGTAGAGGTAGCCAAGTCGTGGTACCACGGACCAGCCATCCCAAGCCACTAGGACCTTAAGTTTACCTGGTCATGATGGTAGTCGACCCAACAAAACTAGAGATCCCCGGTCAGCAATCCGTGAATCGAGTCGTCCGCGGGGATCTCCATAGCCCTAAGGTCAAAAAAACGAGACTCTATCTTATGACTATTGGTTGGAGCTCCAAGAGGTGGGATTTGTACCCGTCGAAATGACAAGGATGCTGTAGGAAAGAACAAGAAATGGAGGTTCAGCTACAAAGCTGGAAACACTCAAACAAGAGGACTTATACCCCGTCTGGATTTGGGTGCCTCCTAACACCCTAAGCGTGCTACACAACCACGTAAGCGAGATTATGTTGGGCCAGTCGGATTGGAGAAGCATGGGGGCTACTCCTCGGGACATGTAAATATGATGTAATTATCTATCTCATTCCTAAGCGTGGAGGCACTATTAAGTATGATTGGGTTATAGTCATGCATGCAAATTACTTTTAAAACCGACCCGAAGGCCATGCAGAAAGTAAATATTGATTTTAAAAAAATCTTGAAAGTTTAAATTCTAAAATTTGATTATCTTAATCTTTTATTATTAGGATTTTTAAGTAAAAAGAATTAGAACGTGAAGTCCAGATACACAGAAAGATACAATACAAAACGCTCCAATGTACAAAGGCACACGAGAAGAAAACGAAAGGAAAACACCCCAAAAGAATACATAAAAAGGCCAAATGTCGGTGGACCGGCAACATAATCCAGGAAAACGGTAAAAGCGGTCGAACTGCGCATATACATGTCTGATCCTAAATCTATACAAAAATGTAAAATTCAGACTTAAGTTACAGGACACGAGCTACTGCTCCTCGTCCTCATCACATGGTTTGGTGCGTCATTCTTCTGGAAACTCATGCCCGTACCTTATTTCCGATACAGGCTCTCTTAGGACTCTATCAAATACATTTGGAATAGAAAATAAAGACTCGACCTGCATAAAACAAGCGTTAGCGGGCACGCCATGCATTGTAAAAATAACAAGTCGTACCTTATAACTGGGGGAGCTAAAGAACACCTGCAAGCAAAGGATTAAAAATCATTACATGCTCCCCCATAATAGCACTTGTGAGTGTGTATAAATAGGCACGACACCTGCAGAAGATCGCCCTAATATACTTTCACACACAAGAAGCATGCAAGCACACCAAAAAAGGCAAGAAAGTGACACATGGCTAGCACAAGACAACTCAACACACAATAATAGCCAGAGGTGTCAAAAATACTCCCTAGCATTATAAACCCTAGCCTAGCACACCATCTAACGACAAGTGCATCAACCTAGCATCTAAGTGTGAGGTAAGTCTGGGTATGGTATGACTTTGACGGGGTCATCACGTCGGCCCCCTCCTAAAGATTCGAAAGATCTAAAGGGTGTCAAAGAGGGGTGACACAAGTTAGATCCAATAGATCCTTAGCACAGTCATACTCGTGTCAATCCTGATAACTTAACTCGCATTGCTTATCGGGATCAACCCGACAAGCAATGCTCGTTAAGGCATTGTGACCAACACGGGAGTCACTCTCCTAACGAGTCTGACTCGTTATCCATGTGAACATGAAAATGAAAATGATTGGCCAAAACACAAGTGATGAGTATAGCATGGGGCAGGGACTCGAACAAAGACGGACATACCATAGTTGCAGCGACCCAAGAGGTATGTCGAAGCGGCAGTGACCCAAAAGATATGTTGAAGTGGCAGTGACCCGACAGAATAGGCATGTCATGGTGGCAGCGGCTGTGGTGGCAGCGGCCCCAAGAGGTATGTCGGAGCAGCAGTGACTCAACGGAATATGCATGTCATGGTGGCAGCGGCCTAAAGAGGATGAACATGTCGTAATGGCAGCACCCCCAAGAGGTATGCTGGAGCGGCAGTGATTCAACGAAATAGGCATGTCAGGGTGGCAGCGGCCCGAACAGGATGGGCATGTCGTGGTGATAACGGCCCCAAGAGGTATGCCGGTAGGGCAATGACCTGTAAAGGGTAGGCATGGCGTGGAGGCAAAGGCCTGAGGAGAACATGCAACTCAAGCATATGATCATAATCATGCAGCCAAACAAATGCAAGATAGGATGCAACAATGCAATCATACATATGCATTACAATATGTAAAAATGCAAACACACATGCAAGACAATATGACGGTGCAAGTAGTTAATCGACCGGGTCAAGGAATCCGGTCGAGCCAGAATATCATGCCAACCAGCTCAGGGAAGCCGATTGAAATTAAGTGGGATGCCCGTCGGGCCAGAGGGACGGGTCGGAGTGAAGTGAAGCGCTCGCCATGCCGGGGCGGCTGGTCGGAGAGAAGTGAAGCGCTAGTCGGGTCGGGGTGAATCAAAGTGAAGTGAAATGCTCACAGGGCCGAAGCGAAGTGAAATGCTTATCGGGCAGGAGCGGCCGGTTGGAGCGAAGTGAAATGCTTGTCCTGTCGGGGCGGCTGATCGGAGCAAAGTGAAGCGCTCGTCGGGGGCCTACGAAGCGAAGTGAAATGCCAAAATGCAACATGCAAGTATACACATGTAATAGAGAGTCCTTCCCGTGCTAACGACCTCACCGAGAATTCTAGGTTCAACACATAAAAAAACGGTGATTGCCGCCTTTCCTTCGGTGAAGCAAGTGGGGAACTTCTCCCCGGATCTCCAAGGGGAAGTACTCCACCTCGTCGTGAAACAGGCTAGCGATGATGTTGTTCCTGATTTCACTACGCCTCCGAACTTTACAAAATGAGCTAATGACTTGCATTTTCTCATTTTGTAAAGGCCTGCTCTTCGATCTTTTTTAAAAGACCGAAGTGACCAAAGCAAAGGGGAGCGAAAGGGGGCTCCAACCTTTAGGATTTTTGTGCTAAGGCTAGCAGTCAAATAGGATTTGCTCGGATATTGTATACGAATTGGTTGCGTAAGGAGAATCTATCCTAAAGGCCAACTCTAGTAAAACAAGTGATTCATCACATAGGTGCACTACCGCGTCGGCTCACGCCGGCTCACGCCGGCTGACGCATTCTATGTGGGCGATCGAAGCCACACGCCTATCACCACTAAAGCCTAAGGCTAGCTAGAAAGTGAAATACAAGGGGTTTAAGTGTATTATACTGCCACGACGTTTGCGTGAAGCCTAATGTAGTTCGAGGAAGCTCCTTCACGAAGTGGAAGATCCTTGCTTCCTCCCAAACAACAACGTTGTCTGCTGTCCGGCAACATTGAGGTACTCCAACCAAGCGTCCGGTTGTCTGGAAGGTAGAACGGAGATGTGTGGAGGTTAGCTCGCCGACGACGCAGGCCGAGAGCAAAGGAAAAATGTAGGGAGAACTCAAAGACTGAAGATCTCTTCTTTGTTTGCTCCGGTGACAATATGATGCCAGCGAGGCCAAGGCTGACGAGGTTGAAGAAATCGGGTGGGGTAGCTGGCCAAAAGAGAGAGAGAAAAAAGCAAATTAAGGTGGTGGTCGGCGGCTCCAACAAGGAGGCTAGGCTGAGGAGGGATTCCGACGAGGAGGAAGCACGCCGGTGAGGAAGACCGGCGACTGGGTGAGGTAAATGAGCGGATGATCGGCCAAAAAAAGGAGGAATAAAGAATGGAAGGGGCAGTCGGTGGTTGGAGAGGCTCTGGTGGCCTTCACCGACGACGAGGTCCGGCGATGATAGACTGTGGCGTAGGGAGAGGGAGCACGAGCACTCTTCGCAAAACTGAGCGGTAGACGAGGAAATCTGTGCGTAGCCTTTTTTTTTCTTGGAGAAGGTAGCAGGTCTTTTCTTTCCTTTTTATTATTCTCCTTTTTAATGTGATGGTGAGATAAAAAAAAACATAGAGAGAGTTGTTTGCGTAAACATTTAAATAGGATAATCCTTCTCCTCCTCCTCTTTTTCTATTCTAATGTCATCATTTGAGATGAGATAAAGAGAAGAGAGAGAGTTGCATGTCTAAACATTTAAATAGGATAATCCCTTTCATCTTCTATCTTTTTTTTTTATTATTCTAACCTCATCATGTGAGATGAGATGCAGAGGAGAGAGGGTTGTAGGCTTTTTTTCTTTTCCGTTTCTCTTTTTTTTTCTTGCGAGAGAGATCTCCAAGATCTCTATTATTATCAGGTATTTTTATTGCCTCTCTCTTTTTTTTTTGCCTGAAAGCTTCCTTTTTTTATTTTTTTTATTTTTTTATTATCACAGGTGCATGGAAGAGAATTAAATAGCATGTGTGAATTTAATAGCATGCGTGCATTTAAAAGTTGATATCATTTTTTTTAAATTTATTATTATTATATTTTTTATTATAATAATAATAATAATAATAATAATAATAATAATAATATTATTATTATTATTATTATTATTATTATTATTATTCATATATTTTTGGCCGAGGTGCGTCCTCGTGACGAGATGAACGTCTCCCCTAAGTAAAAACAATGTTCTGAACAAATTCGCGTGGTCCGTTTCGTCATCCGGGGACGTTCGGAACACTTTTTCAGCAATTAGGCATAACACAATAATTAACGTATTTTTAGCCCTCCTGATAAGCCGTAGCGAAGCAGGTGCTCTCCTAAGGTAAAACCGACGTTTCGAAAGCACTCACGTGGTTTGTTTCGTCTTCCAGAGTCTTTCAGAAAAGATTGTTGGCTATTGAGCCAATTTCACATGCGACGCGACACAAAATATTTGTTAGTCCTGTCGGAGTCGTCCAACGTACAAAATGTCAATCGGCCTTAGTTTAAGTGAAAGCGAAAGCCTAGTAAAATGACCCTGGCTACGTGCCCCCCTTAACACGCGCTGGTAGATCTCGAGCGGATTTCTTGAGCTACGGAAAACAACAAATGCATGAAGCATGACCTCGATAAGCTCAGGTGGACATCTTATACTTGCGACATTAAAGTTGATGTCAACAATAGTTGTTATGTTTAGTAATATTGTTTATAACAGAATTGTCATAGTCATATATTTGATACTTCAAAAATGGAAATTCACTACAGAACAGTACAAAAATTTAGATGCACACTTCACTTAACAATGAGTATCAAGAGTGTCAAAAAAAATAAAAAAATATTAAAATTACAATTAATATAATGATTATATTGTCCTTAACATGCAGACGGTGTATGCCCGGGCTACATTGGCCTCCAGTGATTGAATCCATTCACGATCACCATCGGTAGTGGAATCCGTTGGACATTCTACCCACCGGAAGAAGCCACACAGCTTTGTGCTAATTCGCGGGCAGCTATTGAACTGTCTCCGGTAGCCAAGTGCACGACGATGTCTGTAGAGAAGGTTGTAGTCCATAGTGGCAGAGCTCTAATCGTGAGATCCTTGAAGTATTTGAGATCATCTTTCCTGAATGACTAAAAAGACAATCTATTAGTCATAACAGAAGTTGAAATCGCTAAAAGAAGTAAGTAATTACCGTTTTTTGCAAACGTAAGGTCTCAGTGAACTCAACATACCAACCAATAAATCAATCATTACAAAAAAGATGATAAACCTTGTAAAAAAAAGAGGTATTGGTTTCCTTTAACCAACGTAAAACCAACCTTCTGTGTGTCACATGTGAATATCACCAAAAAAGACCATCCTAAAGAACCATATGAACCGAAAAGAAAAGAGGAATTTGGTTGCCTTCATTAGCCATACTCTCGGTATGTACTCTCCTTGAATTTCTATATTATGTTATGCCACCCTTCCTTGTTGAAATATGTCATTGAACTATTTTCCAGATCAATTTCAATGATGCAAAGGTCACAAAAGATTATTTTTATTTCCTTATCCCATAACAACCTCTTCGGCCTTGGCTATTTTACTACTATGATAGCCAAAAAAACATACAAACATTAGTAAGAGCATTCAAAAAAAAAAAAATAGCGCTACATATCTCTACCTCATTTCAATCCGGTTGTCACAGTGTGTGTGTGAGAGAGAGAGAGAGTGAGAAATATACTTCTTTTATCATCACATTACCCCTAGGTGATATCATAAGTAAATTTCAATGGCTTTAAATGGGATTACACTACCTCATCTTTCTTCTTCTATACCTCATTTCATAGTGTGTGTGTGAGAGGGAAATATAATTATCTTCTCATCAGAATGTCACAGGTTGTACCACTAGTAAAATTTCAGTGGATTTGAATAACATTATACATCTTTGCTACATGTTGTGAGGCCACTAGTAAATTTCAATTGCTGGAAATGAAAATATATATATTTGCAACTTAAACTATTTGTTTCATATGGATAAATAATGGAATTGAGAGGATGAAACTCTGAATTATCATTATTAAGTGTGTTCAAGTCAAGTACAAGCATTGATCAATACAATTCTAAGGTTGAAGAAGCTACCACCTTAGAATCTTAGCTGATGGAGTAAAAAAAAAGAGTCGTCCACAATGGTGACTTTCTTCTAACTTCAATTTCATGATTTGGAGAGTACTCAGTAGAATTTAGAGGAGACACAAGTAAACCTCAGCTAGAGCACCAAAATTTTGAAGGTTCTAGGATTGACAATGTCAGCTCTTGAGGAGATCTGGAAATTGAGGTCTGAAAAGGAGGTTGATGTTGCTATAGTTGAGCTGAGAGCTGTGGAGGACTTCAAAGAGCTTTCGAGTGTCATTTGGGATCGTGTTTAGGAAGCTTATGATCATATATATGATGTTGAAATTAAGAGGTTGGCGAGGAAGAATTCATCCAGAGCTTTTTGAATGGAACTCGAGCAGTGCATCGTCAGACCGGAGCTAACATAGAGGGACAACCCTAACCAGACTTCAAAAGACCCTCATTCAAATTACAAAGGTGAAGGTATCGAGAGCGAGTTAAAGAAATTCTTCTCCAGCAATGATGAGGAGGAGAAGAACATTGACACCTTTTAACATTCTGTCTTTTTTGCCTTTTCTTTTCCTTTTTTTCCTACATATTTATCAATGTTATAGTGTACTAGTCAGACTAACATAGTTATCCGTCTTCCTCAATTTTTTTTCTTATTTTTTACACATTTATCGATGTTTTGTTTTATGAGTTATATTGATGTAATCATTGGTGATATTATTTAGTTTTTTCTATTTGTTGGCTATTTGCCCCCCAAGTGTTTTCTTTTTCTTTATGCTTTGTCATTCCTCGCTTGTATTTTTCTTGGCAGTTCTTCATAGTTTTTCACATCGTTTAGCCCAGAAAAGTCTGGGAGTTCTTAGAAATGCTTGGAGATCTTAGAATAGGAGTCCAAATGTAGATTTCTACTTTTTCTAGAGAGATTCGAGATGGGATTTTGAGATAATCTGTAAGGAATTGTACTAGCATTGTTGGATCAGCAGGAAATTTTGTTGGAGAGATTTTCGTCTTTCTTTCAAGGAGAAAAAACTAAGTATTGTATTTTTCATTATCTTATGATTTTTGTAAACACTTATCTAGTGGATTTGCTTTGATGTTCTGAAGTTTTCTGTTGTGTTTTCTTTGTACTTTGTGAGTAATTTTTCTTACTCTTTCTTCTTATTAGGAAATAGTGGCATGAGTAGGTTATGCTATTATTTTCATTTTACTTTTCTTTTACAATGAGTAAGGTTTATGTTTAGGATTTTGGGATGCATGTTAGACTATGTTTTTTATTATCAATTTGATGGTTTTTACTTGAACTTCATTAAATTACAATAATGTTTTGTTGTAGTGTTAAAATTCATTGTAATTGCATTAAGGTCCGAGAGGGTGGTGTGATTCTCAACAAAGTGGAACCACATTTGATTTTATGGATGAGAGCGTGGTTCATGAGGTTGAGTGAAAATATATAGCGAAATAAATTTTGATGAACCTAAATTAGTAATTCTAAGGTGACAGATTATAACCTTCAATTTGATTCAGATGTTTGGAACATAAGGCTAAAGTTAGCCTCCAGACGGAGTGATTGTGGGAACTCTAGAGTGAAAGCTAGTATCTTCCTAACTTAAACAAGAATTTATGAACTTAATTCTATATTAGTCAATGTTCTTTATGCCCGTGTTCGAGGGTAAATAATAGGTATGCTCCTATTTGACACATTACAATATTTAATGTAGTTAAATGCAATATTGGGGAAATATTTGTTAAGGGGTGTAAATTGATTGTTTCTAGGATGACAGACTAGATTCCTATCAATTTGACTTAAGGCTTCGTACCTTAACATCGAGATTTGGTCACATCTGTGGCATAGGATGTGGGACACAAAGGTGACAGACTAATTAGTTTTGACGAGGGAATCGGGATGTTAAGGAATCGACTTTAAGTTAACCAATGTCCTTTATTTACTAGAAAGAGGGTAAAGAAGAGAGTTGCTCCTATTGTCATTGGCTATATTGAATTCTATGTATCTCATTCCTACACATTGTCCAATTCACTACACAAGCATAGTATTTTTTAACATCTCAAAATTCACCAAACAAATTCATCCATATATGGTTATCTTTAGATTAATATTTGCATTTATGAATGATTTTTATCGTTACATTTAATATTTTTATTTAGGAGTAGTTGTTGGTTGTTTTAAACTTAAGATTTACATTTAGGAGTACTTGTTAGAAAAAGCACTTAAATTGACCTTCCAAACTAAGACCTGATAATAGTAGACTGAAACTTTGACTAAGGACCTCTTACCTAGCTTCCATATGGGATTAATAAATGGGTCTCTACTAGAGCTCTGCATTACTTGAACGATACGTATACTTGCGTAGAACCTTTAGTGTGTGTAAATACATACGAGGCACATCTAGTTTTTTATGTTGTTGCTAGAAATTTAAATTGACATAAAACACACAAAAAAACATCAAACCAGGGGTGCATCAGCTAAGAGTACGAATAACTAACTTTTGTAAATTTAGAGCATTAGAACCAAACATTTTCCATCATTTATCTCTAAAATATTAATTATGATTAATTTTTCGATGGTGCTTAATTAAAAATAAATTTAATACAATGCAAATTTAAAAATATATTTCACTAATAATTATTAAACTTTGAGAACTTATCGGTTGCATTTCTTTTGCCATGGAAAGAGCAATTGG
Source organism: Phalaenopsis hybrid cultivar (assembly GCA_002079205.1). Taxonomy (NCBI): domain Eukaryota; kingdom Viridiplantae; phylum Streptophyta; class Magnoliopsida; order Asparagales; family Orchidaceae; genus Phalaenopsis; species Phalaenopsis hybrid cultivar. The sequence continues at coordinate 80,399 of JXCR01069549.1, forward strand.
CTTCTAAAGCTTTCCATTTTATCTCAAAAAGTCTAACTTCATTCCTTGTAAATGTAGGTTTTGCACATACATCTTTGTCTCCTATAATTTTAACTAAACATTATATCACTTTGATTCTTTTTGAATAAATCTCAAAATCATATTGAAAGTGCAGATTCAAAAAATATGCAACATAGTGAATTTCTTGATGAGGTTGACCATCCCATATCCTTTTAATGATGTTTATGTATAGCTTGTATAATTTGTTTACATTTCTGAATATGTTTTTAATTGATTTTATATATTCCATCATAAACATGCCCAAGTGATGGATTCTCATCTGCATCAAATTTTTGTAATGAACTTATAGGGAGCAAGTTATTTTTGACATAATTAGGCAATCATTTCAAAACTTGTTATCTAACATAATAGAGCATCCATCATTTCCCTTAGCTATTTTTGCCATTTTTGATTATGTATTGTACTTGCTAATAGCAAGTGCTTGCAAATCATCTTTATGTTCATAAGCACTTTTCAAAATAATGAAAGTTATTACAAAGTGAGTTAATCTGAGACACACAACTTCTATACCCTCTGACCTTTTTCACATCCAAAATAATATGAAAATCTGATTATAAGTAAATATTATTATCTTTGATGCACATTTAGCTAGCTTCAATATATGAGGCATATAACCAATATCCTTTAATATTAAATTAAAGTAATGTGAAACACAAATAGACCAATAAATGTTACAATACTTTTCATGTAATAAATCTTTTCATTTTTTATAGTTTGTTGCATTATCGGTCACAAGTTGAATGATATTATTTAGACCTATCCACTCAACATCTTTAACAAAAAAAGAACACGGAGTTTTTGCATCATTCGTGATATGAAAAGCGTTGATATATTTAAAAAAAAAACATAGACATCTAGAACAATAAACTAAAATTTTATTAATATTCTATAAGAATCAATGAGTACATCCAGTTTTCTTCAAATAAAGTCTATAAAAATCAATGAGTAGATTACATTCTCCTTTACAATCTCTGAGCAAGTTAACTCTCATTTGATAGTAAGAAAGGAATTGATAACCTGGACCAATTGCATCTATTGCACCAATAGCTTTTTTAGCAAAAGGTGAACTTAAGGCGTTGATACAAATATCAAAACCCATCTAGCAATTGTCATATAAGCCCTTCGTACAATCTTTTTTTATGCCAACACACTCTTCTGGGATGGTTGTGAGTTAGGCTTAGTTCTAGGAGCAAAATAATTCTCAATCTTATTCATGCTTTCTTTTTTCCTTTGTCAAATCCTTTATCATGAACAATTAAACTTTTTGATTTGCAATGAAAAGAATCTCTTTCTTCTTCAATAATATGTTCACCATATGGTGAATATTAACTTTCTCCTCTTGTGTCTCTTATTTTTTTTATATTATTTTTAAATATTCTAACATCTGATGTCGATTATCAAATGAAATTTTCTTATATTGTGCCATACTTCCATTAAACCCTGCAAGATATTGTTTTATCCTATTTATGCCTCCACCATTATACATCAATCCTCAATGTAAAACATTTAAATTGTTTCTTTTCATCAGAAGTCTTAATTTCACTAAAAAAATTTCATGAAGGACCAGACTTTTCATGGACATTAAAGGAAGAAACATAAGGTAGACTTCCAGATCGCTCCATTATAGGAATAACAAAGAAATAAATTTAAAATGAGTTATATTTATTTATTTCAAAACAAAAAAAAAACTAGGATTGGAAATTTGGGATAATTGCATAATGAACATAACTATAACTCAGTGAATTTATTTTAACATGATTAAAAACTTAGAAATATTATAGTCATCTTAAAATAAATTCAAACAATTTATGCAAAAAGTCAAGTGGCTATTTTGAAACATTTCTTATACTTTATTGGTCACCTTCGCTAGTATCATTACTAAGGGACAATAAAGGTTTGCATCAAGTTGCATGTTTTATAAAAAGAAATTGTTGTTAAATCTCTTGAATTAGTTAATTTTATAATAAATCAATAGAAATTTCATTGAAAAAAACCTTAACAATGATTATTATAAACACCCAAAAATATTAAAAACTTTATATTCTTTCACTGGTTTTAGGAAAATTCAAACCCTAAAATATTATAAAATATTAAAACTTTACGTACTTTCATTGGTTTTAGGACAACTAATAATCAAATGTTATTAGATATTGTATACTTTACATTCTTTCACAATTTTGAAAAAATTTACATTTCATATCGGGGTTTACACCAAAAGTTTATAATAATCAAATGAAATGTTGCACTTTTTATCTCCAAAAGAAAATTTTGAACACACAAAAAATCAACTAACAATTAAAAATTTACACCAAAATTTGTTATAAGCATCACTGATATGAAATAGCTTAAGAAAAAAATAGCTTAGAACACTCCACTTGATTCTGCTCTCTATTAAGTGGTTAAGCTATTGTTTGTCATGTGCGAATGAGTGAGCCAAAAGAAGGAAGATTGACCTTCCTCCGAGCTGTGGGTGAGATGCCAATGAGGGGGCGGTGAACTGACGTTGTTGGCAAGAAGAGTGAGTGAAGGGAAAGAAGATCGGGTATGGGTTCTTTGGGATTAAAGTCTTCGAAGAGCAGGGAGAGAAAATGAGCAAAATAAGCAAATAAAGTTAAATTAGAAAAATTTTGCATAAATAAGGGGGAGTGGGCGGTTCGTTGGAACCACGACAGGTTTTCCTATTTTGAGGTTGGACTGCTGGTTTAAGCTGGTTCCAATAGTTCCAATGCAGGTGCAGTTTTTAGCCCACCCAGAAACAGACCACGGGCTGGTTCACGACCAAACTTATTGAACCGGCCGGTTTAGTCTGATTTTTAAACCACGAAAATTTTAACAACCTCGCTCAAGCCAATCTGAGACATTTTAATAGGCTCATGTTGGGATTGGAGAGCTTAAGAAGGGTCAGGGGCACCAATTATTGGCGGCTTGATGATGTGCAAGGTCATGAGAAGCTTCGATGAGGAATTGAAAAGTTTTTTGGTTTGTGTTCGGCTTATAGAATGCTACCATGTGTGCTTTGAACGTAGTGTGATTTTGAACACAATCTTCTAGGTGGAGTTGGTTGAGGTAGTTATAAGGTTCAACCAATGGGAGTTTGCAATGTGTTGAGTTGGCTATCAACAATAATTGTTTCAAAATGTGTTCTCTTGATTAGCTTAACATGGCTTGGTTTGGCTTGAAATTAGCTCACTTGGGCTTGATTTTGGGTTCAAAAAACATGGATTGAGGTTGAGCCAAGGGGGCTTGAGCAATTGGTTTCAATTTAGCTTGGAATGACCTGGCTTGGGTTGAACTTGCCTTGGATTTTTGTGGATTTGACTAGGATCGACAAGTGATTTGAAGCTAATTTTGGGTGGATTTTAGTGTGTTTGCTTGGCCAATGAGATGTCGTGTTTTTGGTGCTGAAGGTGTGGGAAGGTTTGGTGGGTGGAGGGATATGTGTTTGTGTGAAAATTTGGGTAAATCTTGATGTTAATCTTGAAAATAAAGGGGTTTAAAAGTGAAGGTGATTTGTGTAGTTATTATGGTTAATTGTAGCGATTGTATGTGAGTGTAAGTGTTGAGTTTGAATATTTAAAAAATAAATTGAAGTTTGAGTGGATTTTGTTTTTATTATTTATTTATTTTTATTAGTAAATTTTATTGAATTTCATTAAGGAATTATTACATGATATTGGTGATTAGCCATTTCGTAGGATTTTTATGTGATTTTGATTTTATTTTTTGATTTTTTT
>JXCR01069549.1:114963-131154 GCA_002079205.1 Phalaenopsis hybrid cultivar
CCCCCCTCCCCCCGAATCAAATGAATGACTCGAAAATGAGAGGAATCGAATAACATAATGACGTACGACAACAAATAGACAAACAAATCAAAAAGAAAAAAAGATGGAAGGCTTATATAGGGGTAATCCTCGCATGATGGGTTAAGAGTATACGTTCAAACAGAATCAGATTCAGTACCCCGGAAAACAACATCCACGAGCAGAATCTTTATATAAGCCACCCGTAACCAGAGAACCAAAAAGAACATTTTTATTCTGGGGTCAAAAGTTTCCCAGAGGAACGAATTCCTACCGATTAATTACATCTTGGGGAATACCCAAGAAAACTCTCGATGAAATGAGCTTCGCTTTATTATCATGAATCTGGGGCATAGGTTATCAAAAGGTGATTATTTCGTATGGGACGATCCTAATGTTTTGAAGCTCACGCCAAGCCATTAGACAGAGAGTAAATCTCTCACATCCAAATGGATAACGGCTCCTTAGCACACGGTACCTACGAAATAAACATAAATCACTTGACGGAGTATCCTGATACGTCATAGCACATCCGGGTCGTAAGGGCAGAGGACAAATCGTTGTATCATAATCGGGCGACAGCTTATCGACATACCGTCAAAGTGATATCAACAAAGTCGGAAGAGCAGAGAGGGCTCAACAGAGGTAGTCAAAGGTGGGGAGAAGTAATCCTAAGAGGTAGTGGTAGCCAAGTCGGGGTATCACGGACCAGTCATCCCAAGCCACTAGGACCTTAAGTTTACCTGGTCGTGAAGGTAGTCGACCCAACACAACTAGAGATCCCCGGTCAGCAATCCGTGAATCGTGTCGTCCGCGGGGATCTTGGTAGCCCTAAGGTCAAAGAAACGAGACTCTATCATATGACTATTGGCTGGAGCTCGAAGATGTGGGACTTGTACCTGCCGAAATGACGAGGATGTTGCAGGAAAGAACAAGAAAGGGAGGTTCAGCTACAAAGCTGAAAACACTCAAACAAGAGGACTTATACCCCGTCTGGATCGGGGTGCCTCCTAACACCCTAAGCGTGCTACATAACCACCTAAGCGAGATTATGTTGGGTCAATTGGATTGGAGAAGCATGGGGACTACTCCTCGGGACATGTAAATATGATGCAATTATCTATCTCATTTCTAAGCGTGAAGGCTCTATTAAGTATGATTGGGTTATAGTCATGCATGCAAACCATTTTTAAAACTAGCCTGAAGGCCATGCAGAAAGTAAAGACTGATTTTAAAAAAATCTTGAAAGTTTAAATTCTAAAATTTTGATTATCTTAATCTTTTATTATTAGGATTTTTAAGTAAAAAAGAATTAGAATGTGAGGTCCAGATACACAGAAAGATACAATACAAAACGCTCCAACGTGCAAAGTTATACGAGAAGAAAAAGAAAGGAAAACACCCCAAAAGAATATATAAAAAGGCCAAATGTCGTTGGACCGTCAACATAATCCAAGAAAAACAGTAAAAGCGGTCGGACTTCGCATATACATGTCCGGTCCTAAATCTATACAAAAATGAAAAATTCAAACTTAAGCTACTGGACACGAGCTGTTGCTCCTTGTCCTCATCACATGATTCGGTGCGTCATCCGCCTCGAGACTCATGCACGTACCTTATTTTCGATACAGACTCTCCTAGGACTCTATCAAATACATTTGGAATAGAAAATAAAGACTCAAACTGCATAAAACAAGCGTTAGCGGGCCCGCCATGCATCTTAAAAATAACAAGTCATGTCTTATAACTGGGGGAGCTAAAGAACATCTGCAAGCAAAGGATAAGAAATCATTACATGCTCCCCCATAATAGCATCTGTGTGAGTGTGTATAAATAGGCATGACACCTGTAGAAGATCGCCTTAATATACTATCACACATAAGAAGTATGCAAGCACACCGAAAAAGGCGAGAAAGTGACACATGGTTAGCACAAGTCAACACAACACACAATAATAGCTAGAGGTGTCGAAAATACTACCTGGCATCCTAAACCCTAGTCTAGTACAACATCTAATGACAAGTGCATCAACCTAGCATCTAAGTGTGAGGTAAGTCTGGGTATGGTATGACTTTGACGGGGTCGTCACGTCGGCCCCCTCCTAAAGATCCGAAAGATCTAAAGGGTGTCACGAAGAGGGGTGACACAAGTTAGATCCAATAGATCCTTAGCACAGTCATACTCGTGTCAATCCTGATGACTTAACTCGCATTGCTCATCGGGATCGACCCGGCAAGCAATGTTCGTTAAGGCATCGCGACCAACACGGAAGTCACTCTCCTAATGAGTCTGGCTCGCTATCCATGTGAACATGCAAATGCAAATGATTGGCCAAAACACAAGTGATGAGTATAGCACGGGGCAGGGAGTCGAACAAAGGCGGGCATACCGTAGTTGCAGCGACCCAAGAGGTATGTCGAAGCGGCAGTGACCCAAAATGTATGCTGAAGTGGCAGTGACCCGACAGAATAGATATGTCAGGGTGGCAGCGGCCCCAAGAGGTATGTCGGAGCAGCAGTGACTCAACGGAAAAAGCATGTCAGGGTGGTAGCGGCCTGAAGAGGATGGGCATGCCATAGTAGCAGCGACCCCAAGAGGTATGTCGAAGCGGCAGTGATTCAACGGAATAGGCATGTCAGGGTGGCAGCGGCCCGAAGAGGATGGGCATGTCGTGGTGGTAACGACCCCAAGAGGTATGTCGGTAGGGCAATGACCTATAAAGGGTAAGCATGTCGTGGCGGCAAAGGCCCGAAGAGAACGTGCAACTCGGGCATATGATCATAATCATGCAGCCAAACAAATGCAAGATAGGATGCAACAATGCAATCATACATATGCATTACAATATGTAAAAATGCAAACACACATGCAAGACAGTATGGCGGTGCAAGTAGTTAATCGACCGGGTCAAGGAATCCGGTCGAGCCAGAATGTCATGCCAACCAGCTCAGGGAAGCCGATTGAAATTAAGTGGGATTCCCGCCGGGTCAGAGGGATAGGTCGGAGCGAAGTGAAGCGCTCGCCATGCCGAGGCGGCTAGTCGGAGAGAAGTGAAGCGCTAGTCGGGCTGGGGTGAGTCAAAGTGAAGTGAAATGCTCACAGGGCATGAACGAAGTGAAATGCTCGTCGGGCCGGAGCGGCCGGTTGGAGTGAAGTGAAATGTTTTTCTGGCCGAGGCGGCTGATCGGAGCAAAGTGAAGCGCTCACCGGGAAATAACGTATACACATGTAATAGGAAGTCATTCCCGTGCTAACGACCTCGCCGGGAATCCTAGGGTCAACACATAAAAAAACGGCGATTGCCGCCTTTCCTTCGGTGAAGCGAGTGGGGAACTTCTCCTTGGCCCGGATCTCCAAGGGGAAGTACTCCACCTCGTTGTGAAATGGGCTAGCGACGACGTTGTTCCCGATTTCACTACGCCTCCAAACTTTACAAAATGAGCTAATGACTTGAATTTTCTCATTTTGCAAAGGACTACTCTTCGATCTTTCTTAAAATACCGAAGTGACCAAAGCAAAGGGGAGCGAAATGGGGCTCCAACCTTTAGGATTTTTGTGCTAAGGCTAGCAGTCAAATAAGATTTGCTCGACTATCGTATAGGAATTGGTTGCGTAAGGAGAATCATATCCTAAAAGCCAACTCTAGTAAAACAAGTGATCCATCACATAGGAGCACTGTCGTGCCGGCTCACGCATCCTATGTGGGCGATCAAAACCACACGCCTATCACCACTAAAGCCTAAGGCTAGCTAGAAAGTGAAATGAAAGGGGTTTAAAGGTATTATACCGCCACGACGTTTGCGTGAAGCCCAATGTAGTTCGAGGAAGCTCCTTCACGAAGTGGAAGATCCTTGTTTCCTCCCAAACATCAACGGTGTCTGCTGTCCGACAATGTTGAGGTACTCCAACCAAGCGTCTGGTTGTCGGGAAGGTAGAATGGGGATGTGGGGAGGTTAGCTCGCCGACGACGCGGGCCGAGAGCGAAGGAAATATGTAGGGAGAACCCAAAGACTGAAGCTCTCTTCCTTGTTTGCTCCGGCGACGATATGATGCCAGTGAAGCCAAGGCTGACGAGGTTGAAGAAATCTGGTGAGGGTAGCTAGCCAAAAGAGAGAAAGAAAAAAAAACAAATGAAGGTGGTGGTGGGCGGCTCCAACAAGGAGGCTCGGCTGGGGAGGGGTTCCGGCGAGGAAGACCGGCGACAGGGTGAGGTAGTGAGCGGATGGCCGGCCAAAAAAGGAGGAATAAAGAATGGAAGGGGCGGTCGGTGGCTGGAGAGGCTCCGGCGGCCTTCGCCGGCGACGAGGGAGGTCCGACGAGGGTAGACTGTGGCGTAGCGAGAGGGAGCACGAACACTCTTCACGAAACCGAGCGAGAGACGAGGAAATCTGTGCGTAGCCTTTTTTTTTCTTGGAGAAGGTAGCATGCCTTTTCTTTCCTTTTTTATTATTCTTCTTTTTAACGTGATTGTGAGATAAAAAAAACATAGAGAGAGCTGCATGTGTAAACATTTAAATAGGATAATCCTTCTCCTCCTCTATTTTTATTCTAATGTCATCATTTGAGATGAGATAAAGAGGAGAGAGAGAGTTACATGACTGAACATTTAAATAGGATAATCCATTTCATGTTCTCTTTCTTTTTTTTTTATTCTAACCTCATCATGTGAGATGAGATAAAGAGGAGAGAGGGTAGTAGGCTTTTTTTCTTTTCTGTTTCTCCTTTTTTTCTTGCGAGAGAGATCTCCAAGATCTCTATTATTATCAGGTATTTTTATTGCCTCTTTTTTTTTTTTGCGTGAAAGCTTCCTTTTTTATTTTTTTTATTTTTTTATTATCACAGGTGCATGGGAGAGAATTAAATAGCATATGTGAATTTAATAGCATGTGTGCATTTAAAAGTTGATATCATTTTTTTTTAATTTATTATTATTATATTTTTTTATAATAATAATAATAATATTATTATTATTATTATTATCATTCGCATATTTTTGGCCGAGGAGCGTCCTCGTGACAAGATGAACGTCTCCCCTAAGTAAAATCAACGTTCTGAACAATTTCACGCGGTTCGTTTCATCATCCGGGGACGTTCGGACCACATTTTCAGCAGTTGAGCATACCACAATAATTAACGTATTTTTAGCTCTCCTGCTAAGCCGTAGCAAAGCAGGTGCTCTCCTAAGGTAAAACTGACGTTTCGAAAGCACTCATGTGGTCTGTTTCGTCATCCGGAGTCTTTCAGAAAATATTGTTGGCTATTGAGTCAATTTCACATGCGACGCAACACAAAATATTCGTTGGTCCGGTCGGAGTCGTCCAACGTACAAAATGTCAATCGGCCTTAGTGTAAATGAAAGCGAAAGCCTAATAAAATGACCCTGGCTACGTGCCCCCCTTAACATGCGCTGGTGGATCTCGAGCGGATGTCTCGAGCTACGGAAAACTACAAATGCATGAAGCATGACCCCGATAAGCTCAGGTGGACATCTTACACATGCGACATTAAAATTGATGTCAACAATAATTGTTCTTAGACAAATGATCATTATGTTCATGTTTAGTAATATTGTTTATAACAGAATTGTCATAGTCATATATTTGATACTTCAAAAATGAAAATTCACTTCAGAACAGTACAAAACTTTAGATGCACACTTCACTTAACAACAAGTATCAAGAGTGTCAAAAAAAATAAAAAAATATTAAAATTACAATTAATATAATGATTATATTGTCCTTAACATGCAGACGGTGTATGTCCCGAGCTACATTGGCCTCCAGTGATTGAATCCATTGACGATCACCATTGGTAGTGGAATCCGTTGGACATTCTACCCACCGGAAGAAGCCACACTGCTCTGCGCTAATCCGCGGGCAGTTGTTGAACTGTCTCCGGTAGCCAAGTGCACGACGACGTCTATAGAGAAGGTTTTAGTCCACAGTGTCAGAGCTCTAATCGGGAGATCCTTGAAATCTTTGAGATCATCTTTCCTGAATGACTAAAAATACAATCTATTAGTCATAACAGAAGTTGAAATCGCTAAAATAAGTAAGTAATTACAGTTTTTTGCAAACGTAAGGTCTCAATGAACTCAACATACCAACCAATAAATCAGTCATTACAAAAAAATGATAGACCTTGTTAAAAAAAAGAGTTATTGGTTTTCTTTAACCAACATAAAACCAACCTTCTGTGTGTCACATGTGAATATCACCAAAAAAGACCATCCTAAAGAACCTTATGAACCTATGCACCGAAAAGAAAAGAGGAACTTGGTTGCCTTCATTAGTCATACTCTCGGTATGTACTCTCCTTGAATTTCTATATTATGTTATGCCACCCTTCCTTGTTGAAATATGTCGTTGACCTATTTACCAGATCAATTTCAATGAGGCAAAGGTCACAAAGTATTATTTTTATTTCCTTATCCCATAACAACCTCTTCGGCCTTGGCTATTTTACTATTCTGATAGCCAAGAAACATACAAACATTAGTATGAGCATTCAAAAAAAAAAAAAAAATAGCGCTACATATCTCTGCCTCATTTCAATCCGGTTGTTGCAGTGTGTGTGTGAGAGAGAGAGAGAGAAATATATTTCTTTTATCATCACATTACCCCCTAGGTGATATCATGAGTAAATTTCATTAGCTTTAAATGGGATTACACTGCCTCATCTTTCTTCTTCAATACCTCATTTCACAGTGTGTGTCTGAGAGGGAAATATAATTATCTTCTCATTAGAATGTCACAGGTTGTACCACTAGTAAAATTTCAGTGGATTTGAATAACATTATACATCTTTGCTACATGTTTTGAGGCCACTAGTAAATTTCAATGGCTGAAAATGAAAATATACATATTTTCAACTTAAACTATTTGTTTCATATGGCTAAATAATGGAACTCAAACTGTGGTTTGACCTTTCATTGAGAGGATGAAACTCTGAATTATCATCATTAAGTGTGTTCAAGTCAAGTACAAGAATTGATCAATACAATTCTAAGGTTGAAGAAGCTACCACCTTAGAATCTTAGCTGATGGAGTAAGAAAAAGACTTATACTTTAATGGTGACTTTCTTCTAACTTCAATTTCATGATTTGGAGAGTACTCAGTAGAATTTAGAGGAGACACAAGTAAACCTCAGCTAGAGCACCAAAATTTTGAAGGTTCTAGGATTGACAATGTCAGCTCTTGAGGAGATCTGGAAATTGAGATCTGAAAAGGAGGTTGATGTTGCTATAGTTGAGTTGAGAGTTGTGGAGGACTTCAAAGAGCTTTCGAGTGTCATTCGGGATCGTGTTTAGGAAGCTTATGATCATATATATGATGTTGAAATGAAGAGGTTGTCGAGGAAGAATTCATCCAGAGCTTTTTGAATGGAACTTGAGCAGTGCATCGTCAGACCGGAGCTAACATAGAGGGACAACCCTAACTAGAATTCAAAAGACCCTCATTCAAATTACAAAGGTGAGGGTATCGAGAGCGAGTTAAAGAAAGTCTTCTCCAGCGATGATGAGGAGGAGAAGAACATTGACACCATTTAACATTCTGTCTTTTTTTCCTTTTCTTTTCCTTTTTTTCCTACATATTTATCTATGTTATATTGTACTAGTCAGACTAACATAGTTATCCCTCTTCCTCGATCTTTTTTCTTATTTTTTACACATTTATCGATGTTTTGTTTTATGAGTTATATTGATGTAATCATTGGTGATATTATTTAGTTTTTTTTTTTTATTTGTTGGCTATTTTCCCCCAAGTGTTTTCTTTTTCTTTATGCTTTGTCATTCCTCGCTTGTATTTTTTTTCACGGGTGTAAGATATCGTTTAGATTTTCTAGCCAATAAGGAGGCTATTGCGAAATAAACTACTTGTGTCATGCGACCTATTTAGGGATGTGCATCAAAGTATCACTTGATGATGTTAACATGTATAGAGGATGTTAATGAGAGTTCACCAAGAACCTTTAACCCGTCCAAGGTTGCTAGTAGGAGCAATTACTACTTACTAATCTGTATGAAAAGGATTTGGTTCTTACTTTATTACATGAAAACTTGGAGCAATTCATGCTTATTAACCCATCCAAGGTTCAAAATCCAAACCATAAGTCGAACCCATATAAGAGGAGGTTCAAGATACAAAGGTTGAACCGGGTGACATCATAAATACAAAACAATAGTAAATAATAAAACTTGAAGGATAAAGTTAAGAATGGCGTAGTATGTGCAGTATAAAATATATAGCATAAAATATAAATCATTTGTGAACTTAAATAACTCATTTAAATAACTAACATTTAGCAATGTTGATTCCTTAAATTATTTAATTCTACTACTTTAAGTTATTGTTTCTCTAAAAAGAAATAAAATTAAAAGAAAATGTTGGATCAATCAAAAATATTTATAAGTGAATAAAAGATAAAAAAAATATTAAAGGTCTCTCAATCAATATGAATAAATGTGCTTATACACTAAAACATCAATATGCATGATACACTATTACTATATGAAAAGAAGAATCAAGTATTATACTTCAAAAAAAGTCTCTTAATGAGCACTAAGAGAATAAAATAGAAATCAAACTCTTGAATTATGTCTCAAAAAATAATAAAATAAAAAAATTTGATATCAAGCATGTTTATTCAACATCAAGTATATTTATGGTGATTCATCAAATGTTGCATCTCTAAAAATTTCATTCTAAAAAACCGCTTCCCTAAAATTTGTCTCCGAAAAGCAATTACATATATATAATTATTTACTTCTTCTATGCTATCAACAAATTCACCAGTATCCATCAAATTTATAGAATCACATTTTTCATCTAAATGAATAAATTAAATATAATTAAAAATATATAGTTTGTTTGTTTATTAATTTCTTTATTCGGCTCTTGAGCAATGGAAAATTCATCCATTTTATAAATTTCATTTTTCAGATCATTATAATTAAGTTTAGGAGTACATTCAAATTCAACAATCCAAAAATCTATAGTTTTAATGCTTGTGTAATCCAATAGATCATAATTTCTCTTTTCGGAGTTCAGCATGAACATTAATATCATAAATTATATTCACAGTCAAAAGCAATATAGCACAAATTAAAAAAAACAAAAATATTAGCAAACATACATATTCTTCAAAGTAAGATTGTATCGAACATATACTAAATCATTTAGTCTTTGAATTTTTAAATGATTTCTTCATTTTGTTGAATTTTACTCGAAAACACTCCAGTTACTTTCACATCCAGTTGAAAAGACGTTTGACTAATGATACGCCTAAGAAATGACTACTTTTTCATATACATTTAATGCTCATTTTTTGTGATATTGCTCTTTAATGAAACGTATTTTCATGTTTTTCTTGCAGATACAATAAATAGAACACTTGGAGCAAATTAGAGCAAAAAGAGGCAAAAACAGAGCAAATAGGACACTTGGAGCTAAATTGGAGCAAAAACGTAATGAAATGAAAATGATAATAATAATTATTATTATAATAATCGTCACTTATGCACCCAAAACCGGCGCCCAGGAGCCTTAAATTGGCGTCTAGGCGCCAGAAACCTTTTCAGGCGGTTTTTGCTCAATTTTAGGAGTTAAAAGTCGGTTTTTGTTACTTGAGGACGCATCTCTTGGCAGCTCTTCATAGTTTTTCACATCCTTTGGCCCTCAAAAGTCTGTGAATCCTTAGGAATGCTTGGAGATCTTAGAATAGGAGTCCAAATGTAGATTTCTACCTTTTCTAGAGAGATTCAAAATGGGATTTTGAGATAATCTGTAAGGAATTGTACTAGCCTGCTGGATCAGCAGGAAATTTTGTTGGAGAGATTTTTGTCTTTCTTTCAAGGGAAAAAAGCTAAGTATTATATTTTTCATTATCTTATGATTTTTGTAAATACTTATCTAGTGGATTTGCTTTTATGTTCTGAAGTTTCTGTTGTGTTTTCTTCGTACTTTGTGAGTAATTTTTCTTACTCTTTCTTCTTTTTAGGAAATAGTGGCATGAGTAAGTTATGCTATTGTTTTCATTTTACATTTCTTTTACAATGAGTAAGGTTTATGTTTAGGATTTTGGAATGCATGTTAGACTATGTTTTTTATTATCAATATGATGGTTTTTACTTGAACATCATTTACATTACAATAATGACATGTTGTAGTGTTAAAATTCATTGTAATTGCATTAAGATCCGAGAGGGCAGTGTGATTCTCAATAAAGTGGAACCACATTTGATTTCATGCATAAGAGTGTGGTACATGGGGTTGAGTGCAAATATATAAGAAAATAAATTTTGATGGACCTAAATCAGTAATTCTAAGGTGACAGATTATAACATTCAATTTGATTTAGATATTTGGAACATAAGGCTAAAGTTAGCCTCCAGACGGAGTGATAGTGGGAACTCTAGAGTGAAAGCTAGTATCTTCCTAACCTAAACAAGAATTTATAGCATGCATCATTTCAAAACTTATCATCCAACATAATATAGCATGCATCATTTCCTTTAGCTGTTTTTGTCATTTTTGATTATGTATAGTACTTGCTAGTAGCAAGTGCTTGCAAATCATCTTTATGTTCATAAGCACTTTTCAAAATAATGAAAGTTATTACAAAGTGAGTTAATCTAAGACACACAACATCTATACCCTCTGACCTTTTTCACATCCAAGATAATATGAAAATATGATTATAAGTAAATATTATTATCTTTGATGCGCATTTAGCAAGCTTCAATATATGAGGCATATAACCAATATCTTTTAATATTAAATTAAAGCAATGTGAAACACAAATAGACCAATAAATGTTACCATACTTTTCATGTAATAAATCTTTTTGTTTTTTATAGTTTGTTGCATTACTGGTCACAAGTTGAATGATATTATTTAGACCTATCCACTCAACATCTTTAACAAAAAAGGAACACAGAGTTTTTGCATCATTCGTGATATCAAAAGCGTTGATATATTTAAAAACAAAACATAGACATCTAGAACAAGAAACTAAAATTTTATTAATATTCTATAAGAATCAATGAGTACATCCAGTTTCCTTCAAATAAAGTCTATAAAAATCAATGAGTAGATTACATTCTCCTTTACAATCTCTGAGCAAGTTAACTCTCATTTGATAGTAAGAAAGTAATTGACAATCTGGACCAATTGCATCTATTGCACCAATAGCTTTTTTAACAAAAGGTGAACTTAAGGCATTGATACAAACCCATCTAGCAATTGTCATATAAGCCCTTCGTAAGATCTTTTTTTATGCCAACACACTTTTCAGGGATGGCTGTGAACCAGGCTTAGTTCTAGGAGCAAAATAATTCTCAATCTCATTCATGCTTTCTTTTTTCCTTTGTCAAATCTTTTATCATGAACAATTAAACTTTTTTATTTACGATGAAAAGAATCTCTTTCTTCTTCAATAATATGTTCACCATATGGTGAATATTAACTTTCTCTTCTTGTGTCTCTTATTTTTTTATATTATTTTCAAGTATTCTAACATCTGATGTCGATTATCAAATGAAATTTTCTTACATTGTGCAATACTTCCATTAAACCCTGCAAGATATTGTTTTATCCTATTTATGTCTCCACCTTTATATATCAATCCACAATGTAAAACATTTAAATTGTTTCTTTTCAGCAGAAGTCTTAATTTCACTAAAAAAATTTCATGACGGATCAAACTTTTAATGGACATTAAAGGAAGAAACATAAGGTAGACTTTCATATGGCGCCATTATAGGAATAACAAAGAATTAAATTTAAAATGAATTATATTTATTTATTTCAAAACATAAAAAAGGTAGGATTGGAGATTTGGGATAATTGCATAATGAACTTAACTATAACTCAGTGAATTTATGTTAACATGATTGAAAACTTAGAAATATTATAGTCATCTTAAAATAAATTCAAACAATTTATGCAAAAAGTCAAGAGGCTATTTTGAAACATTTCTTATACTTTATTGGTCACCTTCGCTAGTATCATTACTAAGGGACAATAAAGGTTTGCATCAAGTTGCATGTTTTATAAAAAGAAATTGTTGTTAAATCTCTTGAATTAGTTAATTTTATAATAAATCAATAGAAATTTCATTGAAAAAAACCTTAACAATGATTATTATAAACACCCAAAAATATTAAAAACTTTATATTCTTTCACTGGTTTTAGGAAAATTCAAACCCTAAAATATTATAAAATATTAAAACTTTACGTACTTTCATTGGTTTTAGGACAACTAATAATCAAATGTTATTAGATATTGTATACTTTACATTCTTTCACAATTTTGAAAAAATTTACATTTCATATCGGGGTTTACACCAAAAGTTTATAATAATCAAATGAAATGTTGCACTTTTTATCTCCAAAAGAAAATTTTGAACACACAAAAAATCAACTAACAATTAAAAATTTACACCAAAATTTGTTATAAGCATCACTGATATGAAATAGCTTAAGAAAAAAAAAGCTTAGAACACTCCACTTGATTCTGCTCTCTATTAAGTGGTTAAGCTATTGTTTGTCATGTGCGAATGAGTGAGCCAAAAGAAGGAAGATTGACCTTCCTCCNTTGATCTGAAATAGCTTAGAACACTCCACTTGATTCTGCTCTTTATTAAGTGGTTAAGCTATTGTTTGTCATGTGCGAATGAGTGAGCCAAAAGAAGGAAGATTGACCTTCCTCCGAGCTGTGGGTGAGATGCTAATGAGGGGGCGGTGAACTGATGTTGTTGGCAAGAAGAGTGAGTGAAGGGAAAGAAGACCGGGTATGGGTGCTTTGGGATCAAAGTCTTCGAAGAGCAGGGAGAGATAATGAGCAAAATAAGCAAATAAAGTTAAATCAGAAAAATTTTGCATAAATAAGGGGGAGTGGGCGGTTCGTTGGAACCACGACAGGTTTTCCTATTTTGAGGTTGGACTGCTGGTTTAAGCTGGTTCCGATAGTTCCAATGCAGGTGCGGTTTTTAGCCCACCCAGAAACAGACCACAGGCTGGTTCACGACCAAACTTATTGAACCGGCCGGTTTAGTCTGATTTTTAAACCATGAAAATTTTAACAACCTCGCTCAAGCCAATCTGAGACCTACTAATAGGCTCATGTTGGGATTGGAGAGCTTAAGAAGGGTCAAGGGCACCAATTATTGGCGGCTTGATGATGTGCAAGGTCATGAGAAGCTTCGATGAGGAATTGAAAAGTTTTTTGGTTTGTGTTCGGCTTATAGAATGCTACCATGTGTGCTTTGAACGTAGTGTGATTTTGAACACAATCTTCTAGGTGGAGTTGGTTGAGGTAGTTATAAGGTTCAACCAATGGGAGTTTGCAATGTGTTGAGTTGGCTATCAACAATAATTGTTTCAAAATGTGTTCTCTTGATTAGCTTAACATGGCTTGGTTTGGCTTGAAATTAGCTCACTTGGGCTTGATTTTGGGTTCAAAAAACATGGATTGAGGTTGAGCCAAGGGGGNCGGAGTTGGTTGAGGTAGTTATAAGGTTCAACCAATGGGAGTTTTCAATGTGTTGAGTTGGCTATCAACAATAATTGTTTCAAAATGTGTTGTTTCTTGATTAGCTTAACATGGCTTGGCTTGGCTTGAAATTAGCTCACTTGGGCTTGATTTTGGGTTCAAAAAACATGGATTGAGGTTGAGCCAAGGGGGCTTGAGCAATTGGTTTCAATTTAGCTTGGAATGACCTGGCTTGGGTTGAACTTGCCTTGGATTTTTGTGGATTTGACTAGGATCGACAAGTGATTTGAAGCTAATTTTGGGTGGATTTTAGTGTGTTTGCTTGGCCAATGAGATGTCTTGTTTTTGGTGCTGAAGGTGTGGGAAGGTTTGGTGGGTGGAGGGATATGTGTTTGTGTGAAAATTTGGGTAAATCTTGAGGTTAATCTTGAAAATAAAGGGGTTTAAAAGTGAAGGTGATTTGTGTAGTTATTATGGTTAATTGTAGCGATTGTATGTGAGTGTAAGTGTTGAGTTTGAATATTTAAAAAATAAATTGAAGTTTGAGTGGATTTTGTTTTTATTATTTATTTATTTTTATTAGTAAATTTTATTGAATTTCATTAAGGAATTATTACATGATATTGGTGATTAGCCATTTCGTAGGATTTTTATGTGATTTTGATTTTATTTTTTGATTTTTTTTAATTGAAATTTTGACTTCAATTACTATTCCATTTATTATTTGTTTGTGAATATTATTGAATGTGTTATGTTTTAAATAATTTGAAGTTTTGACGATTTTTATTTTTTATTTTTTATTTTTTTATTTGTTATTTTTGAAATTTTTTATTGAATTTTTTAATTTTAATGGAATTTTTGGTTAGTTTGGTTTTATTTGATTTTAATTTTTAGTTCTATGGATTTTAATGAAACTTGATTTTATTTGATTTTAACTTTGATTTTAATTTGTGATTTCATTTTATTCTCTCTTTTATTAAAAGATAAACCACTTTAATTCAAAATGAACATCACACCCAATGTGTTTTTAATGAACCAAAAAATGATCTATCCAAAGCTTGTAAAGAAAAGAGTGCAACTTGCCCAAAGAAAGACCAATTAGAAGACCTAAGTCTCTAGGATTAAAGAGTAGCTTAGGGCATTTCCAAGCCTATAGGGACTCAACTTAAGCTTCAATGACTCAGTCTTAATTAACTCAACAAAGTATTAAAGATTAAAATCAAGTACATGAAACTATAAGATGTGAAGATTTGGTTCAAAAGTATAGCTTGGTATTGGTTCCATCACTAGCCCTCTAGGAAAAGCCACTACGGGAAACCCTAATGCTAAATCTTAAATTTTAGAAAGAGAAGGAATAAGGTAGACCCTATGCAAAGATGAGATCTACACTAGACATCTAAGAATTGAACACACTCAATATGACATTTATTCTCTGAAATAAATATAATCAGGGAAGTTCCAATTCCCACTCCAGTCATTTTAAACTTTTTCAAAAACTCGTCTAAATTTATGAAAGAGAAAAATAACTCTATTCACTAAACAACTCAAGCAACAAACCACTCTATGATAGGGTACGATACTGTTAGTTCTCTTTAGGCATAACTAAAGATTCATAATGAACAACTTTTTGCAAGAGAGTCAAGATCCCTTGAAGATAAAAATTGGTCACACTCACTTAAAAGTTCAAAAAACTACACTCTACAGGTGTAGCACAAATTACCCCTAGCAAAGGTTAGTCATGGCTCAGGGATGAGAGTAAGACAATCTAAATCCTCACAAGTACTGCCAAAGTTCTTGCAAGTCAAGGAAAAATATATTAAGAATCATGTTGTGTTCATGCCTTGAATTTTTTTTTCTCAAATTGAGCTATAAAACATGACAAAAATAAATATTTTTTGCAAATTCTCTGAAACTAAAAAAATATTCATTCATTCATTCTCCTTGAATTTCCTAATTGAAGAGATAAGAGAGTTGGCGAACAAAATTTATATCCAAACAATCATACAACCTAACAAGCCTTTTTAAGGGGGGGCTTCAAAAAGAGCTTTATGGGCCACAAAGACCCATATTCTAAGATCCTGTTATCCTTAGATTGAGTCCACCAACCGAAGTGGTTGAATTGAGTCCACCCGTTAAAGTGGTCGAACTAAGCTTGCTTGCCGAAGTGGTCGAACTGAACCCATCTAACAAAATGTTCAACTGAGCCTACTTGCTAATGAGGTTGAATCAACTCGTCCCACTTGGTAGGATCATTATTGCACATAAGCATTCAAGTCAATCCTCACTTAAGGTGCTACTTGACACTCGTGTCTCAGTATTTTTACCAAGATGTTGTGGATAGGCGTTGTATTGTATGTAATATGATTTTTTGTCTCTTTTCTCTCATGTAAAAAGGATGAAAGAATGGCTCATAGAGGGACTCAAATTTCCTTTTCCTCTAACAAAGGACCTCAGGAAGGGCTTTCACATTCTCCCTCATGCTCTCTCTCTCTCTCTCTCTCTCTCTCTCTCTCTCACACACACACACTCCCCTCTATCTCTCTCTATCTCCCACTCATTACAGAGGAAGCAAAGATCCTTACATCACCTTCCTTTACACATTTCTCCTATAATATAAGGTATTTATCATGTTGTATGAACTCATGAACAATATTGAACACTACGTCATAAATGGACAT
>JXCR01069549.1:131402-154249 GCA_002079205.1 Phalaenopsis hybrid cultivar
AAAAAAAATATGTCTTACTATTTAAGGGACTATTAGATTCCAAGTTAGGTAATTAGCTTAGCCCTAAAACAATTAATCTTCCTGGACTCACTTGAGTCAATTTGGACTAACCACCTAAACTTGTCTAATTGATTCTTGTGGACCAATCAATTGTACCATAGGATCAATCGAATGCTTACTAGCCTAACCATAGGCCACTAAACCTAGTTGCATTAAACCCAACTCATTGAAGTTTCTAATTCATACAAATCACGACGTTTTGGTTATTCATAGCACTCCTCTATTCTAACTAATTTTCATGTACACGTCACTCGTGGCTTATAGCAACCTTAGTCCAATGTCATTTCATGTTTAGAGATGGAGGCACCCTACAAACTCTCTAACCATCATAACCATATGAAAATCGTCCATTGCATTCATCCCAAACTATGTTGACTACACAAACCCAAAATGCCTCTTCAACCCAACAAAGATGAGAGGGGAGCTTATTTTATGAAAGGACAATCCATATTTCATTCAACAAATAGTGAGAGGATGTTGGACATGCAAAAAGCTTCTCCTTGTCATTTCAAGTACCCCTGGACTTTCCTTTGCTTCCTTGGGGTCTTTATGCATTATACCTATTAGCTCTGGTGATATTGCAATGGATGTTTGATTGGTAATCACATCCAGTGGGAGCTACTATGTCTAGCTACTCAGAACGTCTTCATCTCTTTAAAATGAAGTTCCTAAAGTAAATCTTTTGACTAGAGTTCCTCTTGTTACGCAATATCCCTTAAAACCTTAAGTTTAGTCACTATACTTGGTTAACCTATTTCCCACACCACAGCTTGGCCCATCTTATTATCCTTACATTTATGGTGAAATTTGATCAATTTGGCATCAACGGTCACTTGATTTAATTCCAGTATATTCTAGATAATGAATAAACATGCTGATTAAAATCTAAAAATAGACATTAATTCCATTCATTTTGAAAATTTTTAACCATTGAATCATATGAGAGTTTTATAACTATAACGATTACTTGGGGTACTTATCAGAAACCCATGGTGTTTAAGGATTTATGTCACTTTGCCATACAACTTTTGATAGTCTTGTCATTACCTCTTAAAGGAGGACTACCCTAATTATACTCAAATATATCCTCAACCTTTGTACTTATCCTCACAAGCCACCTTTATGACACTTTACTAACTAGTCTATTTTCATTAATTTTGTATTAATGCCTTGTCCAACTTCAAGAAAATGAAACCACTCGTAATTTATATCCACTTTCAATAGAAGTTGTTTCAATTAGGCATTGAGATTTTTCACACACAAAATATATACCTTTTNTAAAACATAATATCATATGGAACCCAAAAAAATTAAAAAATATAATTGGTAAATATTAATATAAACATTCTTGAAATATTTTGACTAAGAAACCATAAATTGCCCCTCTTTTAAATTTATTCAAAAAATGTTGCAACTTGAAAAAAAGTTCATAAAAAACTTACAATTAAACTTGATGGGAAAGTTGCGAAGAAGAAAATTTGTAAGCCTCGAAGAAATAAGTGGNACTTACAATTAAACTTGATGGGAAAGTTGCGAAGAAGAAAATTTGTAAGCCTCGAAGAAATAAGTGGAGGAGAAAAAAAATATGTCTTACTATTTAAGGGACTATTAGATTCCAAGTTAGGTAATTAGCTTAGCCCTAAAACAANATATGTCTTACTATTTAAGGGACTATTAGATTCCAAGTTAGGTAATTAGCTTAGCCCTAAAACAATTAATCTTCCTGGACTCACTTGAGTCAATTTGGACTAACCACCTAAACTTGTCTAATTGATTCTTGTGGACCAATCAATTGTACCATAGGATCAATCGAATGCTTACTAGCCTAACCATAGGCCACTAAACCTAGTTGCATTAAACCCAACTCATTGAAGTTTCTAATTCATACAAATCACGACGTTTTGGTTATTCATAGCACTCCTCTATTCTAACTAATTTTCATGTACACGTCACTCGTGGCTTATAGCAACCTTAGTCCAATGTCATTTCATGTTTAGAGATGGAGGCACCCTACAAACTCTCTAACCATCATAACCATATGAAAATCGTCCATTGCATTCATCCCAAACTATGTTGACTACACAAACCCAAAATGCCTCTTCAACCCAACAAAGATGAGAGGGGAGCTTATTTTATGAAAGGACAATCCATATTTCATTCAACAAATAGTGAGAGGATGTTGGACATGCAAAAAGCTTCTCCTTGTCATTTCAAGTACCCCTGGACTTTCCCTTGCTTCCTTGGGGTCTTTATGCATTATACCTATTAGCTCTGGTGATATTGCAATGGATGTTTGATTGGTAATCACATCCAGTGGGAGCTACTATGTCTAGCTACTCAGAACGTCTTTATCTCTTTAAAATGAAGTTCCTAAAGTAAATCTTTTGACTAGAGTTCCTCTTGTTACGCGATATCCCTCAAAACCTTAAGTTTAGTCACTATACTTGGTTAACCTATTTCCCACACCACAACTTGGCCCATCTTATTATCCTTACATTTATGGTGAAATTTGATCAATTTGGCATCAACGGTCACTTGATTTAATTCCAGTATATTCTAGATAATGAATAAACATGCTGATTAAAATCTAAAAATAGACATTAATTCCATTCATTTTGAAAATTTTTAACCGTTGAATCATATGAGAGTTTTATAATTGTAACGATTACTTGGGGTCCTTATCAAAAACCCAAGGTGTTCAAGGATTTATCTCACTTTGCCATACAACTTTTGATAGTCATGTCATTACCTCTTAAACGAGGACTACCCTAATTATACTCAAATATATCCACAACCTTCGTACTTATCCTCACAAGCCACCTTTATGACACTTTACTAACTAGTCTATTTTCATTAATTTTATATTAATGCCTTGTCCAACTTCAAGAAAATGAAACCACTCGTAACTTATATCCACTTTCAATAGAAGTTGTTTCAATTAGGCATTGAGATTTTTCACACACAAAATATATACCTTTGCTCTCTTTCTTTATTTTCCTTCTACAACATCAACTTGTAGGACACACGATAATTTATGTGTGATATTACGATAAAAATTTTTCAAAAGATGATTATATTCTGAAAATAACATTTATTGAAGATAAATTGTCCTTAAGAAATAGTGTGTCAATTGGCCGATACAATTAAATGCAAAAGATGCATGAGCAAGATGACCAAAAAATTTTAAGTGCATTCATATACATACCACATAATTATATATTTAGATGCCCAACACACAAACTATAATATTTACACATAACCTTTAACATTCTATAAAAAAATATTACTATCACTAATATTTTAATAGTGAAATACACTTTTTCATGTATATGTTTATAATGCTAAAATGTTACACATATAAATGTCAAATCTTAATTGTTTACATGTAAATATAGAACAATTATGTAGGATGTATATAAATTTCCCAAAATTTCAATGCAAATAATTAGAAATAAAGAGTGATCAAAAGAAGAAAACTTAAGCAAAAGCCAATAAAAAACTCATAAAATAAGAGATGACAATAATGCTACGATGTTGTAATAATATCAAGAGTGTGAATTTCAATCAAATAACGATAATTTCTACATTAAATGAGAAAAGCTAACAAAAAACAAATCATATGGCTTCATTTACAACGTTAAAGGTGCCATTTTTATGAATTGCTTTTAACAAAACACAGAGTCAAGCAAGAAACCAGAGATATTCATTCAAAGAGTCAGCTGCTCCATTTCTTTAACGTTCCTCCACTTGTTCTCTTGCTCGAGGGCCATCTCTTCTTCTTCTTCTTCTTCTTCATCCTCCTTCAAACTGGAACTTGCTTCTTCTGTTTCTGAAGACCCTGGTCTTTCTGTCAAGAATTGCTCCCAGAACTTATCATTAGCTCTTCCAGTAGCAGGACCAGCCTCCCGCTTATTTACTGCCACCATCTTATCAACACCAACCTCTTTGCTACTGTTAGTTGTGCTCTGATCAACCACAACAGCCACAGCCAGATCAATCGTGCTTGGAATTCTGTTCNACTCATAAAATATCCTCATCACCCAAATAAGAGATGACAATAATGCTACAATGTTGTAATAATATCAAGAGTGTGAATTTCAATCAAATAACGATAATTTCTACATTAAATGAGAAAAGCTAACAAAAAACAAATCATATGGCTTCATTTACATCGTTAAAGGTGCCATTTTTATGAATTGCTTTTAACGAAACGCAGGGTCAAGCAAGAAACCAGAGATGATCATTTAAAGAGTCAGCTGCTCCATTTCTTTAACGTTCCTCCACTTGTTCTCTTGCTCAAGGGCCATCTCTTCTTCTTCTTCTTCATCATCCTTCAAACTGGAACTTGCTTCTTCTGTTTCTGAAGACCCTGGTCTTTCTGTCAAGAATTGCTCCCAGAACTTGTCATTAGCTCTTCCAGTAGCAGGACCAGCCTCCCGCTTATTTACTCCCACCTTCTTATCAACACCAACCTCCTTGCTACTGTTAGTTGTGCTCTGATCAACCACAACAGCCACAGCCAGATCAATCGTGCTTGGAATTCTGTTCAATTGATCGATTCTATCAGTTTGCATTGAGGACGAAGCAAGAGTGAGATCCAAGTGGCAGGAAAGTAGCCCATCATTACCTTCATCAAGTTCTGTCATCAACAATGAATTCTTTCTAGGGCAGAAAGAAGCTCCGGAGTCTGAAAGCTCAGGTGTCCCGGTGACTAATGGAAGGCATTCAATCCTGAGAAGGTTGCCTCCATTGTATTCGCTCCAATCATTGCCTGAAAGTGAGGGACAAAGCCCTAGCTTTAATCTATCACACAGCTCCTGGTTGAGTAAATNGCAATGAATTTTTCCTAGGGCAGAAAGAAGCTCCGGAGTCTGAAAGCTCAGGTGTCCCGGTGACTAATGGAAGGCAGTCAATCCTGAGAAGGTTGCCTCCATTGTCTTCGTTCCAATCATTGCCTGAAAGTGAGGGACAAAGCCCTAGCNATTAAGATTAAGATGACCTCAAAAATATCATTAATTTTATTCTTTACATATAAATATTTTTTCATACTTTATTTTAATATGATTTTTTACACCAAATATTATATAAATGTTAAAATTTGAATAATAAATATGTCACTATGTGATATAAATGTAAATTCTCTTTCTTTTTTTCATTTTTATTTTTTATTTTTACGACAATATTTAATTGGATATATGAATATGACGATTTATGAAAATTAATCTATAAATCGAGTCTACTTGTCAAAGTGGTGGAATCAAACCTAAGTGATTGAATCATGTCTATCAGTCGAAGTAATTAAACCTCGCCTTGGAAGGCGGTGACCTAGTCTACCTAGGGATAGACAACCATTAAAGGTCATCACTATTATCAAGGATGCATGCCCATCCTTCTTTAATAGTGTTCTTTGACATCCATGGACTTTTCATTAAGACACTTTAGATAGATGTGGTATGGTACCAAATTCATTTTTAATTATTTAATCATTTTTGTATAAAATAGAAATCAAGAGGAGAGGAGGGAGATCTCTTTCTCTCCTCTCTCTCTCTCTCTCTAACATTGTAATCCAGAAAATCTTCTTTCCTTTAAGTCATTTTCTATACTTGTTATACAATGCCTCAGACATTCTCTCAAACCTTTCAGACGTTCTCTCATATCTTACATCCATGGGAAGTGCAATTTGCTAAAATTACATAGTGTCTAATTCATTTTAAGAGAGAATTTTGATGCTTATAAAAAGAAAATAAGAAGGTTTAAGATTTCTTATGACCTTTGAGAAATTATAGTTGAAAACAATCATAATGAGCGAAAAAAAAAAAATTTTAGCTTTCTTACAAATTTTTTGACAAATTTTTGCCCTAAAACTCATTATTTAACAAAAATAAAAAAAAGGTTTTTTTTTAACTTTTTTATTTTGAGAAAAAAACAATTTTTGTCTATTATATTTTAGAAAGCTTGCTTACAAACTATTTGACATATTGTATTGTTTTCACTCATATGTGCATGTATATTGATGCTCTCTCTTGTGAGAATGCTTTTGAACGTACACGTGCATGCACTGTAACATGTGTGTGTGGATACCATTGGCAACAATTGTGGTTGGACCAACTTACTTTAGGCTCTGCCCTGCTTACTTCACTCTTTTTAATATATGACATCAATTATGTCACCAAAGGCTTTATAGTCGATTTCAAATAATTTGAAGAACTATGTTTTAATAAGTTTAACTCTAATTGATACAATGATTTCAATAAATTCTACAATTAAGATTGATCAGACTTCTGTGATTCATAACCCCGAGGGAAGATTTATGTCGATGTTTAGCGAGCGGTCGGACTATATAATTAAAAAAATAATAATTTTATGCTATAAATTTTTCAAGACCTCTTTATATTTATAAATGACATAAATTTTGACACTGGAAAATAGGGACAAAACATATGTTATTCAAAAGTTTTTTTGATAATCATCAGCTTTGATGCATTTTTTAATTGAAAATTTTTATATTCAAATTTAGAACCATCCAATCCTTAAATTTTAGCAAATTTATAATTATATCAAATGTATTAATAAAATAAATCTAGTAATATCAAAGCGATTTAATTTGAGTCCAAATAAGCTAGAATCAAGCATTTAGAATATGGCTAAAGTTTTTAAAATATCAATTGAGCCTTTAAATACTCTTGGAATCATATATGCTTAAAGGACCGTCAAAACGGCTCATTGTTTGCCAACAGCTCGTGTTCGGCTCGTTCACTAAGTTAACGAGCCGAACACGAACAACACGAATAAATATTTGTTCGTTCGTCTTCGGCTCGTTTTGGCTCGAAATAGTACTAATCAATTATATATATATATNAACTACAAGGCTACAAATATTTATAATCAATTAAAAGTATTAGTTAAGAAAACTGAATAAAAATTATTAAATTAGATTCAAATGATGTTTTAAATCTTGCCCCAATTCTTAAGATCTTATGATTACGTGATTAGAGTTGTCAAAACGGCTCTTTGTTCATGAACAGCTCGTGTTCGGCTCGCTAAGCAAACCGGTTGAACACGAACACACTTTTTGAGCTCGAAATATGAACGAGCAGAACACGAGCTGAGACTGGGCTCGCTCGTGTTCGGCTTGTTTACACCCCTATATGCTTATAGTAAAATATAGTATCTCAAAAAAGAAAAATCTAATATTTCTATGTTCACATAATTTTGAATCATTGATGCACTTAAATATTATAAAAATACTCCACATTTATAGGAATTAACATGAGTTTTCATTTTGAATTTTGGTCAAATTTATCAAAATATCAATTCTAAAAGAATATACACATTTCCAAATATAGAGATAAAAGGTCTGAAATTTGATTGAGTTTGGACATAATAATAAGATAATAAAAACTTTATAGCACTGCCCAATGTTTAACAATAATGAAAATCACTAGCAATCATCGTCAGCCAACCTATATCATTTGATCATTATTATTGATCGTTATCGTTATTGCTTTATTATTATCTGATCACTATAATCTAATCACAGTCATCTAAACAACATTGTCCAATTATATTGTATGATAGCCATCATCTAACCACTATAAGAGTTTCTCATTTATATTATTTGAGGATCGTTACTCAACCACTATTAATACCCCTATGCCATGGGTGTCCAAAATTTACCTAACACGATAAACTGATTCAAAATTGACTCATTAAAATGCGTTATGATTCACCCAAAATTTTCTTCTTGTTAGTTTTCGGTCTTAAAATTTAATAGATTAGTTATTTTTATTGAGTTTGAGTTTACATGAACACTTAAATAGAATCCAAATCACTCTTTTGCAGATTTGCGGTGCGTAAGCGACAAGATGAAGAACGAGAAAATTTAGAACATTTAAATGAAAAAAAATTGTGGATGGTTCACTCTTATTTTAATATTTCTCATTTTTTTTCCTAGGACACGTCATTTCTTTCAATTGCAAGTCATAACCAAAGATTAAAGACACAATGGTTTGGAGCTCTGTCATATAAAGGTTTGAAAATCTCACTTTTCATCTTTTCTATTTCTTCTTTTTGATTATTTATTGTTTAGGGGTTCGTTTTTTCCCTTCTTCTCTAGCAGCATCTCTAAGTAATAAACCATGAAGGTAGGGTTAAACTTTGACTCTAATTCGTCTCTTCAAAATTTTTTTCAACTTCTTAGGTCTGCCCAATTATCCTCTCGTAGTTCACATCTTAACTTCATCGTAAGGCTAGCTGCAACTCCCAAGGAAGACCGCTTATTATAATAAAAACTCATTTCTTTGTAGAGATCAATTAGTGAATGATTGATTTATGTGTTGGTGGGGTATATATTTTTTAATTTTTTTAGTGAATGATTGATTTATGTTTGCGACATAGAGATGTTTGCTAATGTACAATACATTTAATTGATTATGCATAAAATTTTTGAACTCTAGAAACATACTATTTAATAATTATATTGTCAAAATTTTTTGCCTCAGTTTGGAGATATTTTGAATAATTCTTATTTTATTATTTATGTTCTACTTAGCTTAAATATTTGCCCTTTTAGTATTATTGGTAATTGACCAGCCCGAACCATGTACGCAATGCAATTAATAAAAGATGAGTAGAATATCATTCTCATGATGATCACTATACATTTTCTTATAAGTTAATTATTAATCTCTATCATCCTAACCTTTTTTTTTTCCAAAGATTTCAAGAGCTTGAAGGATGAACAAATAAGAATTTAATTAGACAATTTCAATGATAGAAAGTATCGTGATATGATCTATCTATGTTAATTTCTCACATTTTTTTATGATATATATTATAGATTGTCAATCAGTAACAAATTTGTTTTCTAAAATTTAATCAATATTTCTAACTCGACATAAATATATATGAATTAAAAATATTAATTGCATTAATAACTTTCTTTTAATGATTGCAAAGTCTCAAGTATGGTTGTCAATATCTATGTACTTCTAGTAGTTTCTCTATGGTTGTCAATATCTACAAATCCCATTATATTCGAAATAAGTATTTGGCCAAAATATAAACTCAATGAAGTTTGNGGAGATGTGATGTATGTAAATATAGGAGAACTTGGTGGTATGTATGTAAATGCATTAAACAAGAAGCCGTTAATCATTTTGGACAAAACTTTTCAATATCTCTGATTCTCTGGTGTATAAAGTCTCTTGAACTTGGTAGGATTATTTGGCATGAGAACAAGTCATCTATTAATGTTAGGTGTTTGCATTGTGGCTAGGTTGCTTTCACATGCTTGTAACGATTCATGGATCCATCTCATGTCTTGATTGTGTTCCTCCTGGGTATCAAACGAATAGAATTAATGAAAATTGTTTTCATTCTCTTCTCTTTTTATTTTTAAAGCAGCTGTCGGTTTGTCTATCATTGTATATTTCTCTTTTCCCAAATAAGTCTCCCATACAGATCAAATGAATGATCAAGAGAAGAGAGAAACAAGAAAAGTAGGACATACGACAAAGGAGGACAAACAAGACAAAGAAAGTGGAGAACTTTCGTGCGACAAAGCTCACAATGATAGGTTAAGAATATAAGTCCGAACAAAATCAAATCGAAATACCTTATGTCAAATATCCGCAAAAGAATGCCTATGAATGCTGCCCACAACCAGAGATTCAGGTGTATTTGTCTGTTCTGGGGTCCACTGTACTCATAATTTGACGTATCACACTTGATTAATTACATCTTGTGNATAATATCAAAGTGATTTAATTTGAGTCCAAATAAGCTTGAATCAAGCATTTAGAATATGGCTAAAGTTTTTAAAATATCAATTGAGCCTTTAAATAATCTTGGAATCATATATGCTTATAGTAAAATATAGTATCTCAAAAAAGAAAAATTTAATATTTCTATGTTCACATAATTTTGAATCATTGATGCACTTAAATATTATATAAATGCTCCACATTTAAAGGAATTAACATGAGTTTTCTCATAAAGTATTTTGAATTTTGGTCAAATTTATCAAAATATCAATTCTAAAAGAACATACACATTTCCAAATATAGAGATAAAAGGTTTGAAATTGGTTGAGTTTGGAAATAATAATAAGATAATAAAAACTTTATAGCAACACCCAATGTTTAACAATAATGAAAATCACTAGCAATCACCATCAGCCAACCTATATCATTTGATCATTATAAATGATCGTTATCATTTTTGCTTTATTATTATCTGATCACTATAATCTAATCACAGTCATCTAAACAACATTGTCCAATTATGTTGTCTGATAGCCATCATCTAACCACTATAAGAGTTGCTCATTTATATTATTTGAGGATCGTTACTCAACCACAATTAATACCCCTATGACATGGGTGTCCAAAATTTACCTAACACAATAAATTGATTCAAAATTGACTAATAAAAATGCGTTACGATTCACCCAAAATTTTCTTTTTGTTAGTTTTCGGTCTTAAAATTTAATAGATTAGTTATTTTTCTTGAGTTTGAGTTTACATGAACACTTAAATAGAATCCAAATTACTCTTTTACAGATTTGCGGTGCGTAAGCGACAAGATAAAGAACGAGAAAATTTAGAGCATTTAAATGAAAAAAATTGTGGATGGTTCACTCTTATTTCAATATTTCTCATTTTTTCCTAGGACACGTCATTTATTTCAATTGCAAGTCATAACCAGAGATTAAATACATAATGGTTTGGAGCTCTGTCATAAAGGTTTGAAAATCTCACTTTTCATCTTTTCTATTTCTTCTTTTTGATTATTTACTGTTTAGGGTTTCGTTTTTTCCCTTCTTCTCTAGCAGCATCTGTAAGTAATAAACCACGAAGGTAGGTTCAACTTTTTAGGTTTTGCCCAATTATCCTCCAGTAGTTCACATCTTAACTTCATCATAAGGCTAGCCGCAACTCCCAAGGAATAGAGGACAATTAGTGAATGATTGATTTATGTGTTGGTGGGGTATATATTTTTTAAATTTTTAGTGAATGATTGATTTANAAAGGTAGAGTTAAACTTTGAATGCACAAGGATTTGAGGTTTCACAATTTTTTTAGCATAATCTGCACTTCTCATCTTCTCTAATTCGCCTCTTCAAAAAAAATTTCAACTTTTTAGGTTTTGCCCAATTATCCTCCCGTAGTTCACATCTTAACTTCATCATAAGGCTAGCCGCAACTCCTCCCAAGGAACACCGCTTATTATAATAAAAACTCATTCATTTGCAGAGGTCAATTAGTGAATGATTGATTTATGTGTTGGTGGGGTATATATTTTTTAAATTTTTAGTGAATGATTGATTTATGTTTGCAGCATAGAGATGTTTGCTAATGTACAATACCTTAATTGATTATGCATAAATTTTTTAAACTCTAGAAATATGGTATTTAATAATTATATTGTCAAAAAATTTTGCCTTAGTTTGGAGACATTTTGAATAATTCTTATTTTATTATTTATATTCTACTTAGCTTAAATATTTGCCCTTTTAGTATTGTTGGTAATTGACCAGCCCGAACCATGTACGCAATGCATGTACAATGTCATTAATAAAAGATGAGTAGAATATCATTCTCATGATGATCAGTATATATTTTCTTATAAGTTAATTATTAATCTCTATCATCCTAAGCATTTTTTTTCCCAAAGATTTCAAGAGCTTGAAGGATGAACAATTAAGAATTTAATTAGACAATTTCAATGATAGAAAGTATCGTGATATGATCTATGTTAACTTCTCATAATTTTTTACGATATAAATTATAGATTGCCAATCAGTAACAAATTTGCTTTCTAAACTATATCGATAATTTTAAAATTTAATCAATATTTCTAACTCGACATAAATATATATATGAATTAAAAAGATTAATTTCATTAATAACTTTCTTTTAATGATTGCAAATTCTCAAGTATATGTCTATTCTGCTAAAAATCTATCGATGTACTTCTAGTAGTTTTTCTATAGTTGTCAATATCTACAAATCCCATTATATTCGAAATAAGTATTTGGCCAAAATATAAACTCAATGAAGTTTGAAATAAGTTGAATAATTTCTTAACAATAACATATATAACTCAAGATTTAATAGAAAATAGTGAAAGCAAAATCACATATCCAGAATTAAAGAATTTAGTTAGTCACTTTATGAAGAAAAACACNATTGAATAATTTCTTAACAATAACATATATAACTCAAGATTTAACAGAAAATAGTGAAAGCAAAATCACATATCCAGAATTAAAGAATTTAGTTAGTCACTTTATGAAGAAAAACACAATCAAAATAATTCAATGATTTAAAAATTTTAGTAGTACAATAAGATAAAAGATAAAATCAAGCTTTTGAATATAGAACTACTCTTTGAACTCTCCTTTACTCCTGCTCTCAAGCGCGCTTCTTCTTTAAGCCACACTCTCTACACACGAATGAACGCACTCTCTCACAAAGATGTGCTTAGTCTCTAACCCCCCTCACTCTATAATCTACACTTCCCTCTTGCTATCAGCAAGTGTCCCCACTCAAATAACTACCACAACCTGCTTAAAAATTGACTCCAAACTAAATTTTTTGGGCCAACATCTCGCGGTGAAACTTCAAAGACAAGTTTGACAGGGCTAGGGCTTTATCCTTTGAAAAATCCCAAAGCCCGTTTAAAGGCTACCTTCACCTGAACAAAACCCTTCATTTCCCTCACAGACCCACATTGGTAGCAAACTCATAATCATACACTGCCTACAAAATAACTGAATCATCCTGATGAAGAATCCTAATACGTCAAAGCACATTTGTGTCATAAAGGCACGGGATAAATCGTTGTATCCCATAAAGGCGGTAGCTCATTGGTACTAAAGTTGTCGAGATGATACCAACAAAGGAAAAAAAGAGTGACCTGGCTCAATAGGGGTAGTCAAAGGAAGGGAAGAGTAATCCCTAGAAGGTAGAGGTAGCCGAATCAGGGTACCACGAACCCGCCATCCCAAGCTACTTGGTCCTTAGGTATACATAGTTCAGAAGGTAGTCGACCCAATACGTCCAGGGATCCCCAGTCAACAATCCGTCAATTGCATCATCCACGGCGACCTCGGTAGCCCTAAGATCAAAGGAACAAATCTCTATTCCATGACTATTAGGCGGAGCTCCAAGAGAAGAGACTTATACCTGTCGAAGTGACGAGGGTGCTGCTGGAAAGAGAAGAAAGAGGAGTTGCAGCTATAAAGCTGGAAACACTCCCCAAAAAAAAACTTACTCCCCGTCTACGCATTAGACAACCACCAAAGTAGAAATATATGCTGGACTAGACGGGTTGAAAAAACACGGGGCTTCTCCTCGGGACATGCATATGATGCAGTTAGCTACTAAGCTCTAATGTGGAGTCTCTATTAATTATGACCTGGGTGAGATTCATGCTATGGAACCTGTTTAAAATATGGCCCAAAGGCCACGCGAGAAAGTAAAACCAGTTTTTTTGAAAATCTTGATAATTTTAATCCAAAAATTTTAATTATCTCAATCTTTTATCATTAAGATTTTGAGTAGAAAATTTATAATTTTAAAAACCTTAATGAGCCTAGATTATAATTTTCATAGCATCATAGATAAACCAGAAAGAAACAGAGAAAACATTCTAAGCATACAAAAATGCAACAGAAAGTAAAACACGTGAAAATATATAAGAAATGCTAATGTCACTAGTTCAATGACTCATCCCAGGAAAAGCAGGAAAGACGTTCAAACTCCACGTATACATGACTGGTCCTAGATTTAAATATAGAATTTGAATTTAAGGTACGAGACAGAAGTTGGTGTTCATAGTCCTCGTCACATGGTTTAATGTGTCATCTGCCTCAAAACTCATGTACGTACCCTTTTCCCAATACAGACTCACCCTAGGAACACTATCAAATACAATTGAAAGAGAAAATAAAGACGACCCGCAAAAGATTGTTAACATGGGTTAAATCATACAATTATTTCTGAGCAATGCACTTTGGGTCTGGGGAGTTAAATATCACCCACAAGCAAAGGGTTACTAGAAATCATTACAAGCTCCCCCTTAATAGTACATGTGTGTGTGCATATATATAGGCACAACTCCCTGCAGGAGAATGTCATAATACACTATCATGCATATCAAATATACAAGCACACCAAAAAAGCACAAAAGTGATGTTTTCCTAGAACAATTAAATCAACAGAGAACAATTTTCAAAGGAGTAAAAAATACTTCCTAGCACACAAACTTCTAGCCAAGCACACCATCTAACAAGAAGTATCCTAACCAACATCTAAGTGTTCAGAGTGAGTCTTCGAGTATGCATGGCTTTGATGGGGTCACATACTAGCCCCGTCCTAAAGATCCAAATGATTTAAAAGGTGTCACCCAAGATAGATTTTGAAAATGGTTTTCCTTACATATGACCTAACTTGCAACATGCATATATAAAATTATGGAATATATAATAAGTAGAAAAATATTTTTTTTTAGTTTTAAAATAAGTTTCATTAAATGCAGGCCTGTAACATACAAGCTGACACGAGTTGGATCTTGAATCTTTAGAACAGTCATATTTGTGTCAATCTTGATGCTTTTAACTTGTATTGGTTGTCGGGATGGACCCGACAAGAAATACTAGTTAAGGCATCACGACCGATAGTAACTCCCTATAGATGCACGCATACAAATGCATGAAAATAATACTATGTTAAAAGTGGCAAGGGGTGTGTCATGGAGGCAGTCACTCAAAACGGGCATGTCATAGAGGCAACATCCCATTGGAATGGGTATATCGTAGAGGCACTGACCCAAAAGGGTGGGAGTGTAGTGGAGGCAGCGACCCAAAAGATGGGTGTGCTGTGGAGGCAGAGACCTTAAAGGGTGGGCTTGTCGTAGAGGCATCGACCTAAAAGATATGTGTGTAACTGTGCTGTGGAGGAAATGATATAAACGCAAGTGCATGTGCATTCAAGTAGTATAGAGTTTTCTTTAAACCCAAACTATCAATCCCACAGAGTTTTTCTATTAGGTCTTAGTTTGAAATTTTCAAAAAGTTTAATTTTTCTAAATTCAGTACTATACTCTAATGTTAAATTTAACTAAATTAAAAAAAATCCTAATCTATGGAGGCTAGTTAAATTTTGGAAAGTTCCACATAATCAAAATCCCTTCCCTCATGCAATGAATATAGTGGCATAAGCAGTATATGAATTGATAGAGTTATGTAATAATTTTTGTGCCAACAAGAAACATATGTCTACATACCCTCTTCCAAGTGTACATATAAGCTTAGTATTCTATTAGGTTTACACAACTAGCAGAGCTGCGAAGGTGGTTAAAAAACCAATACAACTCATGGTAAGGTACCAATTCGCTTGCATCAATTGTCAATAAGAAGCTCCCAATAGAAATAGATCATGAAGTATATTTCATTTAAAAGTTGCATCACCACCTGAACTACTTCACCATAGCCAACCGGACAATGTGAGTGCACTCAAGTTGCGAAGTCACAGCTCTTCCATGTCTTAGTCACAACTTACAACAGATTTAAACATAACATTTGGCTAGTATGTTATGTTAACGAAGCAATAAATATATTACTCATCACATAGTAAAATAAAATCAAGCAATGTTGTCATCGCCCTTACCAACTAAACCTCAGACTTCCACCAGTCTGATGATCCATATGTGGCCAAATCAAATATCCTCAGTTGCTCACAAGGGTTTAGACACTTTATCCAAAACCCATACCCTTGAGCATTGGGCAGTTACTGTAGGATAAATAATGTTAAGGTATTTTATTCGAAGTGTATTAACGAGCCCCGAATTATATATTGGTAGGTCCTTAAGGAATTTATTTGTTATATTATGCTTGATTGTTATGTTTTTTGGGGATGATTCATGATAGGCTTGCATGTCCTGTAGAATGTATGAAATCTTATAAAGGAGTTCAGAGCGTGGTTCTAAACGACTTTAAAATCTATGAGACTATTCTGAGTTTATTTAGCCTCCTTATATTGTCGAGCTAATCGACCCAAGTTGAATCATGAATTGTATACATAAAATTTTTGTAATGTGCATGTGAAATATCAAAACTCAGACATAAAGAATAAGGTGATATGCATGTAAATTTTTTTTTTTTTTGATATCACATATTTAAATACAAAAGAATTGAGTGGTATGCATGTAAATTTTCTTCTTTTTTTTTGCTTTTTTTGTTTTAATAGACATGCAAATACAAAGGAATTGAGGGGTATGCATGTAAATCGTTGGCATGCAAGTAAATTCCTTTTTGTGTTTGGTATGTAAATACTTAAGAATTAGGTGATATGCATGTAATAAAAATAAAGGAACCTACCTTCGTTGGAGAGATGGAGCTGCTCAAGTCAAGGAAGGAAGAGAGTGCGAAGAGGTGCTTTGATTGGGCTTTTCACGGCCAAGTGGAGAAGAGGCTGCCCTTGGAGCGGAGTGGAGTGGTGAGTAATTGGAGTGTGTTGTGAGGGAAAATAAAATAAAATTAATATTTAAAATGCGAGTGTTGAGAGGGAAAATAAAATCAAATTAATATTTAATATATTATATATATATATATATATATATATATATATATATATATATATATATATATATATATATATANTAGGGACTCAATCCCTAGCCTTCTTGGACCCCAACGAACGTGCCAAGCACCTCTGATCGAAGCCTCCCTTCTCAGAGCAAAGGTATAAAACTCGTCCTCCTCCCGAGCTTGTTTTGATCCTCCATTTACTTAAGCTTGATTTCATGACACCTTAACCGTATGGATGTCTTCGTCTCACTTACTGAACATGCCAAGCACCTCTGATCGAAGCCTCCCTTCTCAGAGCAAAGGTATAAAACTCCTCCTCCTCCCGAGCTTATTTTGATTCTCCATTTACTTAAGCTTGATCAAAGTATAAAACTCCTCCTCCTCCCGAGCTTGTTTTGATCCTCCATTTACTTAAACTTGATTTCATTGCAATTAACCATATGGATGTGTTCGTCTCACTAAGTCGAGTCCATAGGATCAAACCCAAAGTGATTTGGTTGAGTCTAGGCCGAGATCTTAAGGTGGATGTGTTCGTCTCACTTCGAGTCCATAGGATCAAACCCGAAGTGATTTGGTTGAGTCTAGGCTAAGATCTTAAGGTTTTAGTGTCCATAAAATCAAACTCGAAGTGATTTGGTTAAGTCTAGGCTGAGATCTTAAGGTTTTAGTGTGGAGGGGCACGGGATCATCCTATCGGGGACGATGATGGGGAGCCGTCCGATTGAGTGTGTATCAAATGAACGGGGGAGATCAAGTCGGACAGCACTTCGGGACATAAANTTCCCAGAAAATTCCAATAAATCTCAAATATTCCCAATTTCATTTCTCTCAACTACTCCATGACCCAATTTGGCCAATTTGACCATCTTAAACCAAAACCTCCAAATTGCCCTTTTAAAGACCCAAATTTCCCCAAATCCAACTCAAATGTCCATCAATTTGATCTCAATTGANCCCAAATTGCCCTTTTAAAGACCCAAATTCCCCCAAATCCAACTCAAATGTCCATCAATTTGATCTCAATTGAGCCCAATTCCAATCCTAAACTCAAATTAACTTTTGATATGAGCAAACTAAACCAAATCCAAGCTCAATTCGTTCATGATTTGAGCCCAATTTTGATTTGGGTCAAAACCCCAATTTTGACCATATGACCTAATCTCACTAAATTGAAACCACAGTCTAGTCAATTAGTCTCAATTAATGTTGCAAAATCTTTATGACATTCATATACATCAAAATCAACCATCAATTGGCATTGGTGAAACCTCAAATCCATTTGATTTTGGCCTAAATCCAAAACTCCCAAATTTAGCCCCAAATTGGCTAAGTCCCTAAATTTCACCCAATTGATTTTCTTAACCTCCAAACTGGCATCCAATTCATGTTAAAAACTCTTCATGAGGTCCCTATTGACCATTTACAATAATCAATAAAACTCTTCATGAGGTCCCTATTGACCATTTATAACAATCAATTTGGACTTAGCCTAACCCAAGCTAGACCCAAGCCTAGCCCAACATGACCAAATTGATTAAAGTTCAAAATTCCCTCAAATTGACCCTTCAATTGAGCTCAAAACCACTTCCATTCTTTACCAAAGTTGTTCCTTATGATCATCTACACCACAAAGCTAACAGCCAAGCCTAGCCCAACATGACCAAATTGATTAAAGTTCAAATATCCCTCAAATTAGCCCTTCAATTGGACTCAAAACCAATCCTTATTGACCATTTACAACAATCAATTTGGACTTATCCCAAGGCTAACCCAAGCTAGACCCAAGCCCAACATGACCAAATTGATTAAAGTTCAAAATTCCCTCAAATTGACCCTTCAATTGAACTGCCCAACATGACCAAATTGATTAAAGTTCAAAATTCCCTCAAATGACCCTTAGCCAAGCCTAGCCCAACATGACCAAATTGATTAAAGTTCAAATATCCCTCAAATTAGCCCTTCAATTGGACTCAAAACCAATCCTTATTGACCATTTACAACAATCAATTTGGACTTATCCCAAGGCTAACCCAAGCTAGACCCAAGATTGACCATTAAAAATAATCAATTTGGACTTAGCCCAAGGCTAACCCAAGCTAGACCCAAGCCTAGCTCAACATGAAAACTCTTCATGAGGTCCCTATTGACAATTTACAATAATCAATTTGGACTTAGCCCAAGGCTAACCCAAGCTAGACCCAAGCCTAGCTCAACATGACCAAATTGAATAAAATTCAAAATTCCCTCAAATTGACCCTTCAATTGAGCTCAAACTACTTCCATCCTTCACCAAAGTTCTAGCCCAAGGCTAACCCAAGCTAGACCCAAGCCTAGCCCAACATGATCAAATTGATTAAAGTACAAAATTCCCTCAAATTGACCCTTCAATTGAGCTCAAAACCACTTCCATTCTTTACCAAAGTTGTTCCTTATGATCATCTACACCACAAAGCTAACAGCCAAGCCTAGCCCAACATGACCAAATTGATTAAAGTTCAAAATTCCCTCAAATTGACCTTTCAAATTAACCTAGCCCAACATGATTGACCATTAAAAATAATCAATTTGGACTTAGCCCAAGGCTAACCCAAGCTAGACCCAAGCCTAGCTCAACATGAAAACTCTTCATGAGGTCCCTATTGACAATTTACAATAATCAATTTGGACTTAGCCCAAGGCTAACCCAAGCTAGACCCAAGCCTAGCTCAACATGACCAAATTGAATAAAATTCAAAATTCCCTAAAATTGACCTTTCAATTGAACTCAAAACCATTTCCATCCTTCACCAAAGTTTCAAATTGACCCCCCAATTGGACTCAAAACCACTTCCATCCTCCACCAAAGTTGTTCCTTAGTCCAAGGCTAACCCAAGCTAGACCCAAGCCTAGCCCAACATGACCAAATTGATTAAAGTTCAAAGCTTAAGGCTAACCCAAGCTAGACCCAACCATGGCTAACCCAAGCTAGACCCAAGCCTAGCCCAACATGACCAAATTGATTAAAGTTCAAAATTCCCTCAAATTGACCCTTCAATTGAGCTCAAAACCACTTCCATTCTTTACCAAAGTTGTTCCTTATGATCATCTACACCACAAAGCTAACCGAAGCTAGACCCAAGCCTAGCCCAACATGACCAAATTGATTAAAGTTCAAAATTCCCTCAAATGACCCTTAGCCAAGCCTAGCCCAACATGACCAAATTGATTAAAGTTCAAATATCCCTCAAATTAGCCCTTCAATTGGACTCAAAACCAATCCTTATTGACCATTTACAACAATCAATTTGGACTTATCCCAAGGCTAACCCAAGCTAGACCCAAGCCCAACATGACCAAATTGATTAAAGTTCAAAATTCCCTCAAATTGACCCTTCAATTGAACTCGCCTAACATGACCAAATTGATTAAAGTTCAAAATTCCTTCAAATTGACCTTTCAATTGAACTCAAATCATTTCCATTCTTCACCAAAGTTGTTCCTTGTGATCATCTACACCAAATGCAACAATCAATTATCTTCTATTCTTCACCAAAGTTGTTCCTTATGATCATATACACCAAATGAAACATTTATTTGGGCCACCATCGTTCACCAAAGTTGTTCCTTATGATCATATACACCAAATGAAACAATTATTTGGGCCAATTGANGCTCAGTGAAGAGAGAAGAACAATGTGGAATAATTTTCAAGTCCATATGATGCATAAAATATAACTCAAAAAATTATGAAACTTAGTTTTTTGAGTTCTCTGTAATCAGGGGTATTTTCTAAAAATAAAATGATATTTAAAATAAAAACTTGATTTTTAGCCTATTCTAAATATTTAAATAATTAAAAACTCATAAAAATCATAAAAATAATAAAACTCATGGAAATGTTCTAAATAGTTTCTTAATCACCTAAGAACAATTAGAATATTTTTCCTAGTTTTCTAAATAAAGATATTGAATTTCAAAGCTTAAAAATAATTTTTAAAAGGCTAAAAATGTCACTAAAATAATTTCAATAAATCAAAGAAAAATATGAAAAATATAAAATTTGCTCCTTTGATCAATAAATCAAAGAAAAATCAGAAAAATATAAAGTTTTCTCCTCTGAGTTCTCTGACCTTAGGGAGATCTTTCAAAAATACAAAACTTAATTCAATAAATCAAGGGAAAAAAAAAAATAAAAAGGCTAAAAATGAGTTTTCACTAAAATAATTCCAATAAATCAAGGAAAAATTAGAAAAATATAAAATTTTCTCCTCTAAGTTCTTTGACCTTAGGGAGATTTTTCAAAAATATAAATGCCTAAAATATTTTATTTTTATTAAATAGCCCAGAACTTAAAATAATTCTAATAAATCACAAAAAGCCTAAAATATTTTATTTTTATTAAATAGCCCAGAATTTAAAATAATTCTAATAAATCACAGAGAAAAAAAATATATAAAATTTGCTCCTCTAAGTCCTTTGACCTTATAGAGATTTTTCAAAAATATAAAACTTAATTTTCACCACTTAAAATATTTTATTTTTATTAAATAACCCAGAACTTAAAATAATTCTAATAAATCACAGAGAATTCAAAAATTGTGAAATTTGATCCAAAGGTTCCTCTAGTCTAGGTCTACTTCCAGTAAAAATGTCAAGAGATTATAATTTACTTTGGTCAAGTTAGGAAGTTTCTCTGAAAAATCCTATTTTTGCATTAAAATAATTATATAAATTAAATTAAATTTTAAAAAATCACATTTTCTCCTNTCAAAGGTTCCTCTAGTCTAGCTCTACTTCCAGTAAAAATGTCAAGAGATTATAATTTACTTTGGTCAAGTTAGAAATTTTCTCTGAAAAATTCTATTTTTGTATTAAAATAATTATATAAATTAAATTAAATTTTAAAAAATCACATTTTCTCCTCTGATGTCTCAATTGACCCATGCATGAGGTAGGATAAAAATTTCAAAGTCATTTGAATTGAATATGACAAATTATAAAGTTTTAGAGCCTTAGGGGCACATGTGTAATTTTGGAAATTTAACCTTAATTAACATTTAGGCTTAATTCAAAGAGGGGAATGTGTAACCTCTGATCTTAATCAATTTATTTGATGTTTGAAACATAAAAGGGTTTAATTGGTAGAAACCAATCTCAATTTCTCAATTAAGATTAATAAATTTCTAAATTATTAAAAAGTTTATTAACATTAAATGATCTTGGACTTAGGGGTATGACTTTTGAAGTCAATAATTAATCAATTTAATACCAACCTTGATTTTCAAATAAAATCTAAATTATGAATCATGACCACTTAAAGCTTAACCCTTTTGAAAACTAATTAAGACACTCACCTTGGTCTTAAGGGCTTAGTGGTGACTTAGGTTGATTAAAAAAATTGATTAAACAAGGATTAGAGAAATAAACATAACTAAATCAAACATCCTTGAAACACCACTAAGCCCAATTAGGATTAAAAATTTGGCTAAGTGTTCAAATTACACTAACTTGCCCCTTTAAGGGTCTTCACCCACATAATTCTTAAATTAAATGATAAATGATAATTACCCTATTCTTAGGGATAATTGAGACATCAATGTTCACTGAATAATAAGGGTATTTACAGGATGAACCATTAAGCAACATAATAAGTTTAAATGGACTCAAGGCTTTTCACCAGTTGGTGAGAGGGAGGCATGGACCTGCTTCCCCCTCCTGACTTGTTGGATACCTCAACGGTCTATTAAACTTAATATTCTTCACTCAATGAGATCATCCTTAATTAAATTTTTAAGGACTCACCATGATATGACATATGGTTAGGAAAATTACTAAAATTTTACCTTTCCTGCTCTTCATAAACTGCCTTAACATGCATTTTAAGTTTCAGGTGGTGGAACAAGAGGACTCACCAGGTACACTTTTATAGTTTTCAGCATTGTCTTTTTTGTACTTTCATACTGTACTTTTATACCTGCAATTTTGCATGCTAAACCACGATGACACCCTGCATGAAAACTATAACTAACAGGATAGCCACATAACCATAACCCAAAACCAAAACTAAAATCAAACAAGATAAAATTCACCGCCACAACATGCAAAATATAAAATAA
Organism: Phalaenopsis hybrid cultivar; assembly: GCA_002079205.1. NCBI lineage: Eukaryota > Viridiplantae > Streptophyta > Magnoliopsida > Asparagales > Orchidaceae > Phalaenopsis > Phalaenopsis hybrid cultivar. The sequence continues at coordinate 154,152 of JXCR01069549.1, forward strand.
CTCAAAATTTAATCACAAACATCACACAAAACCACAACTTCAACTAAATTAAGATGTCTCTATCGGATGACCGGGAATCCATCGGAGGAGGTAACCTA
>JXCR01069549.1:157245-218591 GCA_002079205.1 Phalaenopsis hybrid cultivar
ACCACAACTTCAACTAAATTAAGATGTCTCTATCGGATGACTAGGAATCCATCGGAGGAGGTAACCTACGATTGCTAACGAGGCTTCCCACAGTTTAAATGAAATTATAGAACTCATTAAGTTGGGTTTAGTAAGTTCATTTGGACTAAGTGAATCCAATAGAAAATAGTGATGTCGGAACGAGGGAACCGTAGGATCCTAACCGGTGTCGCTCTAATCAACTTTAATATGCCCTCATAAAATTTAAAGAACTTCAATCATAGGGCCACCTGATTTGATATTATAACTTGACACAATATATAACTCCAACTTGTCGCGGCAAGGAGCTTGAAGCTAGCATGGTGGGCAGCACGGCCATCTTCAAACAGCAACACCTGTTTTCCCCAGCTAAACCAATCTTCCTTCCTTAGACTTAAACAATAAAGTCATAGGACTTCGAGGTTGCTTGCTTNACATGAAAATAATACTATGTTAAAAGTGGCAAGGAGTGTGTCATGGAGACAGTCACTCAAAACGGGCAAGTCATAGAGGCAACATCCCACTGGAATGGGTATATCGTAGAGGCACTGACCCAANGCATGAAAATAATACTATGTTAAAAGTGGCAAGGAGTATGTCATGGAGACTGTCACTCAAAACGGGCAAGTCATAGAGGCAACATCCCACTGGAATGGGTATATCGTAGAGGCACTGACCCAAAAGGGTGGGAGTGTAGTCGAGGCAGCGGCCCAAAAGATGGGTGTGTTGTGGAGGCAGAGACTTTAAAGGGTGGGTTTGTCGTAGAGGCATCGACCTAAAAGATATGTGTGTTGTGGAGGAAATGATATAAACGCAAGTGCATGTGTCATGCAAGTAGTGTAGAGTTTTCTTTAAACCCAAAGTATCGATCCCACAGTGTTTTTCTATCAGGTCTTAGTTTGAAATTTTCAAAAAGTTTAATTTTTCTAAATTCAGTACTATACTCTAATATTAAATTTAACTAAATTAAAAAATATCTTAATCTATGGAGGCTAGTTAAATTTTGGAAAGTTCCACATAATCAAAATCCCTTTCCTCATGCAATGAATATAGTGGCATAAGCAGTATATGAATTGATAGAGTTATGTAATAATTTTTGTGCCAACAAGAAACATATGTCTACATACCCTCTTCCAAGTGTATATATAAGTTTAGTATTCTATTAGGTTTACACAACTAGCAGAGCTGTGAAGGTGGTTAAAAAACCAATACAACTCATGGTAAGGTACCAATTCACTTACATCAATTTTCAATAAGAAGCTCCCAATATAAAATAGATCATGAAGTATATTTCATTTAAAAGTTGCATCACCGCCTAAACTACTTCACCATAGCCAATCGGATAAAGTGAGTGAACTCAAGTTTCGAAGTCACAGCTCTTCCGTGTCNATCTAATATTAAATTTAACTAAATTAAAAAATATCTTAATCTATGGAGGCTAGTTAAAATTTGGAAAGTTCCACATAATCAAAATCCCTTTCCTCATGCAATGAATATAGTGGCATAAGCAGTATATGAATTGATAGAGTTATGTAATAATTTTTGTGCCAACAAGAAACATATGTCTACATACCCTCTTCCAAGTGTATATATAAGCTTAGTATTCTATTAGGTTCACACAACTAGCAGAGCTGTGAAGGTGGTTAAAAAACCAATACAACTCACGGTAAGGTACAAATTCACTTACATCAATTTTCAATAAGAAGCTCCCAATAGAAAATAGATCATGAAGTATATTTCATTTAAAAGTTGCATCACCGCATAAACTACTTCACCATAGCCAATCGGATAAAGTGAGTGAACTCAAGTTTCGAAGTCACAGCTCTTCCGTGTCTTAGTCTCAACTTACAACATATTTTAACATAACATTTGGCTAGTATGTTATGTTAATGAAGCAATAAAAATATAACTCATCACATAGCAAAATACAATCAAGCAATGTTGTCATCGACCTTACCACCTGAATCTCAGACTTACACTAGTCTGATGATCCATATGTGGCCAAATAAAATATCCTCAGTTGCTCATAAGGGTTTATACACTTTATCCAAAGCCCATACCCTTGAGCAATGGGCAGTTACTGTAGGATAAGTAGTGTTAGGGTATTTATTCAAAGTGTATTAACAGGGCCCAAATTATATCTTGGTAGGTCCTTAAGGAATTTATTTGTTATATTATGCTTGATTGTTATGTTTTTGGGGATGATTCATGATAGGCTTGCATGTCCTGTAGAATGTATGAAATCTTATAAAGGAGTTCAGAGCTTGGTTCTAAATTACTTTAAAATCTATCAGACTATTCTGAGTTTATTTAGCCTCCTTATATTGTTGAGCTAATCAACCCAAGTTGAATTATGAATTGTATACATAAAATTTTTGTAATGTGCATGTGAAATATCAAAACTTAGACATAAAGAATAGGGTGATATGCATGTAAAATCTCTTTTTTCTTTTTTTTTTTTTATATCACATATTTAAATACAAAAGAATTGAGTGGTATGCATGCAAATCTCTCTCTCTCTCTTTTTTGTAGACCCGTAAGGTGGTATGCATGTAAATTTTCTTTTTTTTTTGTTTTTGTTTTTGTTTTTGTTTATGCTCCTCAAGTAGGTTTAGATTTAGAGTCTAAAGATAAATTTTGGAATGACTTAGAAGACTTAATNGACACTTTATCCAAAGCCCATACCCTTGAGCATTGGGCAGTTACTATAGGATAAGCAGTGTTAGAGTATTTTATTCGAAGTGTATTAACGGGCCCCAAATTATATCTTGGTAGATCCTTAAGGAATTTATTTGTTATATTATGCTTGATTGTTATGTTTTTGGGGATGATTCATGATAGGCTTGCATGTCCTGTAGAATGTATGAAATCTTATAAAGGAGTTCAGAGCTTGGTTCTAAATTACTTTAAAATCTATCAGACTATTCTGAGTTTATTTAGCCTCCTTATATTGTTGAGCTAATCAACCCAAGTTGAATTATGAATTGTATACATAAAATTTTTGCAATGTGCATGTGAAATATCAAAACTTAGACATAAAGAACAGGGTGATATGCATGTAAATTCTCTTTTTTCTTTTTTTTTTTATATCACATATTTAAATACAAAAGAATTGAGTGGTATGCGTGCAAATCTCTCTCTTTTTTTTTACTAGACATGCAAATACAAAGGAATTGAGTGGTATGCATGTAAATCGTTGGTATGCAAGTAAAGTCCTTTTTGTGTTTGGTATGTAAATACATAAGAATTAGGTGATATGCATGTAATAAAAATAAAGGAACCTACNGACATGCAAATACAAAGGAATTGAGGGGTATGCATGTAAATCGTTGGTATGCAAGTAAATTCCTTTTTGTGTTTGGTATGTAAATACATAAGAATTAGGTGATATGCATGTAATAAAAATAAAGGAACCTACCTTCGTTGGAGAGATGGAGCTGCTCAAGTCAAGGAAGGAAGAGAGTGCGAAGAGGTGCTTTGATTGGGCTTTTCACGGCCAAGTGGAGAAGAGGCTGCCCTTGGAGCCGAGTGGAGTGGAGTAGTAAGTAATTGGAGTGTGTTGTGAGGGAAAATAAAATAAAATTAATATTTAAAATACGAGTGTTGAGAGGGAAAATAAAATGAAATTAATATTTAATATTATATATATATATTAAAATTTGCTCCTTCTCTTCTCTTTTTCTTTTAAAAAAAACACAATATGTATATTTATCCTATTATTATTTTTATCTTTATTTTTATTTTTACATGTCATTTTGTGCATGTGAAATTTGATTTTGTTTGTGGGGGAATGAATTTGAATTACATCTTGATAACTTTTGGTTTGTCCTTCTTTGTCATGAGGATTTGACTTTATGAGGGCTTGGGTGGACAAGTCTTAATCATGGGGATTTGGGTTAAGGATAAGTTTGGGCGAGTCATTTTGGTGGGAGGTGAAAAGAGGACCTACTTTTTCCCCTTAGGGAATGGTGGACTTTCCATGGCTCATGTGGCTCACCTATGGCTTGGAGAAGACATCATGGCTTGCTAGCCAACTTTCATGAAAAAGGATTATGAATTTTGGAGATTTTAGTGAGGTGTTGGTATAAATCCAAATGTGGGATAATTGAATCATGTATGTCANTATGGCTCATGTGGCTCACCTATGGCTTGGAGAAAACTTCATGGCTTGCATGGCTTTGCCAACTTTCATGAAAAAGGATTCATGAATTTTGGAGATTTTAGTGAGGTGTTGGTATAAATCCAAATGTGGGATAATTGAATCATGTATGGCATAGTCTATGGTTTGATTTGATTAAATGGATGACAAAGATGAAATCTTCATGTGGGTTTTGAGCTTTTCAAATGCATTAAAGTTTGGGCTTTTAAAATTAGGCAAGGTGGGCTTTTGAAATTTAATCATGATGGGCTCTTAAAATTTAATCATGAGATGAGAGGGTTAATTTTGGTGGGCTTTGGTGAATTTAGGAGACTTGGACTTGAATTTAAATTTGGGTTTGATTTTGGCTCATGGGTTCAATTTGATGGAAATTGGATTTAGGGTCAATTTGAGGTGGTTTGGCTTAAGTTTGAATTTGGGTTTGGAAATTAGTGGGATTCAGTTTGAATTTGGAATTCGGTGTATTAGGAGTGAATTGGGTGAAAAATTGAGGTTTATTTGGTCATTTGGATGCAAATTGGGGGTTGTGTGAATTTTGAGGGAATTTTGGCAAAATTGGGTACTTGGGCTATTTTGGAGGAATTTGAGGATTTGGGGGTATTTTGGTAATTATGGAGAAATTTTGGGTAGAGTGAGGAAGCAAGCCATGAAGCCACCCTAAAGCTACAAGAGCTATAAGATGACTCATTTTGGATCCTTCATATGCTGGTCCTAGCCATCTTAGTCAAATATTAAGGGCTTAGGTCCACCCATATGAGTCTCTAAAAGGAGTAAGGAGGTAGGTTAAGTGTAAGTGGTCTTAGGGTTTATGGTGTGTGAGAACTTGGTGGGTTCAAGTGTATGTGTACAAGTCCAAGCCACCAAGGGTTGTCCTAAGGTCAACTGATCCTATATGAATTCTCTCTGAGCTTCCTCATGTTGGTTTCAACCTTTTAAGTGCTAGAGGTTAGAACTTACATGTGCAACTCCAAAAAGAGTGAGGAAGTGTTTAGAATTTCTATGAGGGTGAGTTTCATCACTAGTCCTCTAGGATAGTTAGCAGGAAAATTCTATGACTAGATCCTAAGAACTAAGAGGAACGAAAGACCTCACCAAAATTGAGGTCAACAATCACATATCTTATTTTTTGATTCATCTCCTATACGGACCATTTTTATGATTCGAAAGAGAGATTTATTTAGAAAATGAAATCACACGACAATATATAAATAGACAAGTTGGTGACTCTAATGTTCAATTAAAAAAATAAATAATCTCTTCACGAATAAAAGTTTTCTGTAAGAAAGTGTTCGGATTAAGGTAATTCAACTCGTTGACAAAGGAGTAGCAACATTGAATTCATTTATTCTAACTCCCTTTGATTCTCCTAATTCCTTATAAACTCACCGTGAACATATCCTCGAAATTAAGGATGTGTTCCTTGGCTCTCTGTGAGTTGTCTTTGAGATCTATGACATGGACTTGCATGTCAAATAGTCTCTCTTTAAGGTGCTCCACCTTATCTTATGAGATCACTAACTCCTCCCGAACTGTTTTGAGTTGCTATTGAGCTTCTGTTAGCTGCTCACCAGTCCTTTCCATTCCTTATTGGTTGACCACAACTCATCCCTCAAGTGGCTTATATGGTCAGGAGAATCAACACAATAAGAAGTTAAAGAAGTGGTTGCAGGCTCCACAACTAATAGTCCGACTTCAGTAATGGTCGTAGGCTCCTTCTCTACATTTGTTCCTTTACAAAGCAATGTGATTCACTTCCATTGCATTACCCTTACTGATTTTGGGCTTCTTCATTACTGAATCATCTACAAGCACATAATAATTGAGAGACATGAAGAAGCTGCATCAACAAATTGCAAGGTAGTGGAATTATCTTTAAGGAGAGCTCATCAGTAGACAAACAAATCTCAATCACTATAGTTGCAACACATTTTTCCATCTTCTCAGCACCTTTCATACATAATTTTTAAAAACAGTCATGCGATCAAGTCATTGTTCAACAAATTTCTTTGCATCAAGACACTAGAGTATCGAGATCTTAAGAAATTGAAATAAGAAAAATATAGATGGCAGATATTTATTTACCACAACTAAACTCCATGAATGTAACTATGTTAGAGCTTTTCTAATAATTCAGAGGGTTAGAAATTTTTCCTCTTGCAATGATTTTTTGGTCAATAGTCGATGGCTTCTCTGGAGCAGAATCTAAGGCTTACGACATAGAAATTTCCTCTAGAGCTTTTCCATTTCATTTAGATCAACTTCCAAGGTCAGAATCAGAATCAATGCGCTACTCATGAAAAAAATCTAATTGTTCTTTCATCTCAACAACCTTTAAACACTTGGCTTCGTCAATCTTTCTTTTAGAATCTTCGGAACCTGTAGAACATTTCCATCTCTTCAACCTCTGATACATGATCATATTCAACCATTCTTCTAGACTATCAATCCATCCCTTGAAAATTGTTCACATTGGAGCAAGATCAATGTAAAAGTTAACTCCTAAGAAAAAATGAAGGAGCACAAGAACGAAGCCTCTAATTTACAATTTCAACGAGGACTTGCATGATCATTATATATCGTAGAAGGAGTTAACATGAGAAACTCTTCTTTTAACAACTGAAATTAATTATGTTATTATTAACATTATTTCCTTCTTTTAGAAACTAGATAATGACACATCAACGATTGTTGTAAATTTTAAAGTTGTATTTATCTCAAATGATATGATAGTTATTCTCGAGCAATACCAAGAGGCAATCACTAACACACCATCCATAACAGGGAAGTTTCAAACTCTTCATGCTCTATTCCATCACTTCTATAGATTTCCTAGTGGTTGCAACAAATCATACCCCTCATTTCCCATCGAACAACATGTTTTCTTGTTAGAGGTAACTCGATAAGGTGAAATCCTTCTATAGCTCCAATGGATCAAAACAAGGGAAAGAATCACTTGCACCACCTAAAAAATAAAGGCTCTTGAATGAGATACAATCTACAACTACTCGAGAACACTTGTGACTATTCCCTACAGGTGTAGCTTTAGAATCCCCATAGGCAGAAAAGTCCAAGCTCGATAGTAAACTCTTGCGACTACTCTTCAAGAAATAACAGGTAAAAGCTTATTTGTGGTAGAAAGTATCATTTTGATTGAATCTGAGCAATTGTGTCTTTAAACAAACCTTGACAGGGCAGAACACTTGTTGTGATCTTATCATCTCTTTTGTCACACATAGAGGCGACATATGCTCATATTTTTTCTTATTCCCTCATGCTTTTTGCAGTATCACATCAAAGTGTTAAGAGAATTGAGGAACTAAATATATATCAAAAAATGAATTTCCTTGTAAACAAGATAGCCAAGTATGAGTTCATTAACCATGCACTTGATGTTCTAACTCTGACAAGGCCAATCATACTCATTAGCCAACTTTTGGAGGTGACAGGCTGTCAAGCTTTTTGCCTCAAAGAAATACCTAGTGAGTACCTCTAAAGCACGTGAGCATTTATTTGAGTTCCTCCAACCGAGCTCACCAATCTTAAGCCTTCGGGTAAGCTCCTCTAGTAGAGCTCTCTCACATTTCTAGAGTTCTTTTACTAAGCTCGCTTGCACCACTATAATCCTTATACGAAGCTCACCAATAGCTACCTGGCTGCATCATCGAGCTCGACGAACAGTTTTTTGAAGTAGAAGGAAAAGAAGTTTATTCTATCATCATGTATATATTCATTGAACACCTGACATCCATGCTAAAGATTTTTTCAACAGTGAATTAACTTAGGCTTCATACAATACAATATATAATATAGATATTTATTTATTTTTTAGACCTTTGTGAGGGCACATGTATACTATGATGTATAAATAAGAGGTTAAAGGGGATAAACTGAATGCTCAAACTCTCCCAATCTAAAAATTTCAGAGCTCCCTTCCATCTTCTTCACAAGGTTTATCCCAAATTGCAAGGATTCAACATATAAGTAGGAATGTTTGGAATGCTATGTACCTAAAAATCCTTCAAAATAACATTTTAATTTGAGGACACGTATTTAAAAGCATATTTGAAGATCAATAAAATCATGTCTGAAACAGATTATTAATAGAAACGACAGGCAGCAGACACAAGATCGCGGAGAAAGCCGAGCAGCAACGAGGCTCCCTCGCTGAATAACGTTCAACACTTCATCCCCGACAGGTGTTCGGAGTCATCGTTCCCACGCGCGACAAATCCGGAGGAGCTTATTTCGTCGTATAAATGGCTGAGATGGCCGGAGTAGCTCCCGCCACGGCGGCGGCTGCCCCCGATCCGGACGGCTTTGACGGAGTTCGCATGACCTGGAACGCCTGGCCTCGATCCAAGATTGAAGCGAGCAAGTGCGTGATCCCTGTCGCTGCATCGATCGCCCCGATCCGCTCCTTTCCGGACCTTGTCGTCCTTCCCTATTCCCCTCTCCGCTGCAAGAGTCCTTGCTCAGCCGTCCTCAACCCTTTTTGCCGTGTCGATTTCCCCTCCAAAATATGGATCTGTCCCTTCTGCTTCTCTCGAAACCATTTTCCACAGCACTATGCGGCCATCTCCGAGACCAATGTTCCCGGCGAGCTCTACCCACAGTGTTCCACCGTTGAGTACGCCGGCCCTCCGCTTCTTTCAGGCGGTGGACAATCGGCGGCGCCGATGGCGCCCACGCCGCCGCCCCCCATTTTTCTCTTCATCCTCGATACATGCGTGATCGAGGAGGAGTTAGGATTCGTCAAGTCGGCCATGCGGCGTGCAATCGGACTTCTCCCGGAGAATGCCCTTGTCGGGCTCATCACCTATGGCACCCAGGTCTATCTCCACGAGCTCGGATTCTCTGATCTTTCCAAGCTGTACGTCTTTCGGGGGACTAAGGACATCTCCAAGGAGCAGATTCTTGATCAGCTAGGGCTCTCGGCAGCGGGGAGGTCACCGGCTCCAGGTTTCCCGAAGGGTGGAATGCCTCAGGCGAATGGATTGCATCCCGCAGCGTCAGTCAACAGGTTTTTGCTGCCGGCATCTGATTGCGAGTATACCCTTAATGCTGTGAGTTGTTGGGGTTTATTTGCTTCTTAACGATATTGTATTATTGATTGATCATAATTTCTTGTTTTAAAATTCGTTTGTTTCTTTTCCTTAGTTGTTAGACGAGCTGCAAACAGATCAATGGCCTGTGGAGGCTGGGAACAGAGCTCGGAGGTGCACTGGTGTTGCTTTGAGTGTTGCAGCTGGATTGCTGGGCGCATGCTTGCCTGGTACTGGGGCAAGAATAATAGCTTTGGTCGGAGGGCCGTGCACAGAGGGCCCTGGAATGGTAAAAGCATTTATACCATAGTATTTATTTTTAACATTTTATTCTCTTTCGTTGTGGATTAATGATGAATTAGACTATTATTCCATGTTTCATTAAAAAAAAAAAACTAGTACAAGGTTCAAGATTCTATTGATTAGTGGTGGTATCTAAGGAATTGTTTGCTTAAATGCCACGAACCATTTGTTGATCGAATTCTCATGAGATATCGGTCGATGAGTTCAAGATTTTGTAAGATATTGTTTTTTAGCTAGGTAACTTTAATTTGGCTTGGGACTAGTTTCTTTCTAAATAAATTTGGCCTTTTTTTTTAAGTTTTATGCTTTTGGCATGTTGATGCATGACTATTAGGTGTTATGCTTTCATAGTGCAATTATAATAATGTGATGTGTGTAAATTGCTCAAGGGAACTCAGAATTCTCATATCATAAACCATTAAATGATCCCACAACTTAACTTCTTTAATTGTGGACTGTGAATATGAGAATTAGAATCCAAACAATGATGTAATGATCAACAATTATAGTCGACACAATTAGAATTTCAATTGCATTGAATTTGAACAAAATTTAAACACTAACAAACCAATATCAAGTGATTTACATGAATTAAATTAAGATAATAGTAGCAACATTAATAATAAAAGTAAAGAAGAAATCTAGGCCTCATGTTAATAAAAAGGAGCCTGAGCTAATAATTAGGTAGCCGAGCTTGTGTCTTTCTTGAAAGAATAACACACAACATTCTCTCACAGGATTAAAATTCAAAGATGAAGCTATAATCAATGAAAAAAATCAGTAGATAGTAAAATTGAAAGAAGAAGAAGAACAACAAAAAGTTTAGTTTAGTTGGTTATAGATAATTTTATGATTCAACTTGATTATTGTAATACTTACTCAAAGCTCGACCTTGTTTTACTTTCCATTGAACAAAGCTCGTGTCCTATGAAGCTTATGCCAAAATAGCGCCATGCTAGTTGGAATCACGGCAAGAGTTAATAGCGAGAAAATTAAAAATTTTATACATGCATTGTGTCAGAAATCACCAATTGGATAACTACCAAATATAGAATTCTTAAAATCCAGTATAGCACAATTCTCTCAAATAGTATCTTTCGAAGAGCCAATCAATTCTGTGTAACTCAAAACTCCTACACCATACAAGTGGCACAATTCAAGTAGCCCCACTGATATTTGAGTTAATTATTCCCGAATCTGAAGTAATACCGAATCTGGCATCATCTATGAACTAAGTAGTTGAACCGACACTAAACCATTTAGAACGACCTAGAAAATAAAACACACAACCCTTTCACAAGGCTATCATCATTGGCATGTCCTAAATACTGAAATTACGAAATAAATAAAATAAAATAATTAATGGAATCAAATAATCATACCTCATATCATTACTTGATACAAATTTTTAGATGAGAATAAACATTTTAATTTTCATCACATTATGATGAAGAATCTGTCAATGTAGAGAAGGTTATAATTAACAAAATATTGTTGTGTTTATATGTTATGTGTCTATGTTAACATGCCCTATCAAATGCGGTGAATGAATATGATAAGATGAATTTGAACGACTAGGGAGTTTTAGTTTTGATGTGGGTTGNTATGTATATTTATTCTATTATTGTTTTTCTTTTTACTTGTCATTTTGTGTCATGTGAAATTTGATTTTGTTTGTGGGGGAATGAATTTGAATTACATCTTGATAACTTTTGATCTTTGCATGAAAATAGTTTGTCCTTCTTTGTCATGAGGATTTGATTTTATGAGGGCTTGCGTGGACAAGTCTTAATCATTGAGATTTGGGTTAAGGATAAGTTTGGGCGAGTCATTTTGGTGGGAGGTGAAAAGAGGTCCTACTTTTTCCCCTTAGGGAATGGTGGACTTTCCATGGCTCATGTGGTTCACCTATGGCTTGGAGAAGACATCATGGCTTGCTAGCCAACTTTCATGAAAAAGGATTTATGAATTTTGGAGATTTTAGTGAGGTGTTGGTATAAATCCAAATGTGGGATAATTGAATCATGTATGTCATAGTCTACGGTTTGATTTGATTAAATGGATGACAAAGATGAAATTTTCATGTGGGTTTTGGGCTTTTCAAAGGCATTAAAGTTTGGGCTTTTAAAATTAGGCAATGTGGGTTTTTGAAATTTAATCATGACGGGCTCTTAAAATTTAATCATGAGATGAGAGGGTTAATTTTGGTGGGCTTTGGTGAATTTAGGACTTACTATGATGAGACTTGGACTTGAATTTAAATTTGGGTTTGATTTTGGCTCATGGGTTCAATTTGATGGAAATTGGATTTTGGGTCAATTTGAGGTGGTTCGGCTTAAGTTTGAATTTGGGTTTGGAAATTAGTGAGATTCAGTTTGAATTTGGAATTGGGTGTATTAGGAGTGAATTGGGTGAAAAATGAGGTTTATTTGGTCAATTGGATGCAAATTGGGGGTTGTGTGAATTTTGAGGGAATTTTGGCAAAATTGGGTACTTGGGCTATTTTGGAGGAATTTGAGGATTTGGGGGTATTTTGGTAATTATGGAGAAATTTTGGGTAGAGTGAGGAAGCAAGCCATGAAGCCACCCTAAAGCTACAAGAGCTATAAGATGACTCATTTTGGATCCTTCATANCATATGATGACTCATTTTGGATCCTTCATATGCTGGTCCTAGCCATTTTAGTCAAATATTAAGGGCTTGGGTCCACCCATACGAGTTTCTAAAAGGAGTAAGGAGGTAGATTAAGTGTAAGTGGTCTTAAGGTTTGAGGTGTGTTAGAAATTTGGTGGGTTCAAGTGTATGTGTTCAAGTCCAAGCCACCTAGGGTTGTCCTAAGGTCAACTAATCCTATATGAATTCTCTCTGAGCTTCTTCATGTGGTTCTAATCTTCTAAGTGCTAGAGGTTAGAACTTACATGTGTAACTCCAGAAAAAGTAAGGAAGTGTTTAGAATTTTTATGAGGGTGAGTTTCATCACTAGTCCTCTAGTATGGTTAACAGGAAAATTCTATGGCTAGATCCTAAGAACTAAGAGGAACGAAAGACCTCACCAAAATTGAGGTCAACAATTGCATATCTTATTTTTTTGATTCATCTCCTATTCAGATCATTTTTATGATTCGAAAGAGAGATTATTTGGAAAATGGAATCATACGACGGTATATAAATAGACAAGTTGTTGACTCTATTGTTCCATTAAAAAATATTCTCTTCACGAATAAAAGTTTTCTGTAAGAAAGTGTTTGGATTAAGGTAATTCAACTCGTTGACGAAGGAGTAGCAACGTTGAATTCATTTATTCTAACTCCCTTTGATTCTCCTAATTCCTTATAAACTCACCATGAACATATCCTCTAAATTAAGGATGTGTTTCTTGGCTCTCTGTGAGTTGTCTTTGAGATCCATGACATGGAGTTGCATGTCAAATATTCTCTCTTTAAGGTGCTCCACCTTATCCTATGAGATCACTAACTCCTCCCGAACTAGTTTGAGTTGTTATTGAGCTTTTGTTAGCTGCTCACCAGTCCTTTTCAATTCCTTATTGGTTGACAACAACTCATCCCTCAAGTGGCTTATATGGTCAGGAGAATCAACACTATAAGCAGTTAAAGAAGTGGTTAAGGGCTCCACAACTAATAGTTCGACTTAAGTATTGGTCGTAGGCTCCTTCTCTACATTCGTTCCTTTACAAAGCAATTTGATTCACTTCCATTGCATTACCCTTACTGGTTTTGGGCTTCTTCATTACTGAATCATCTACAAGCACATAATAATTGAGAGACATGAAGCAGTTGCATCAACAAATTGCAAGGTAGTGGAATTATCTTTAAGGAGAGCTCACCAGTAGTCAAACAAATCTCAATCACTAAGGTTGCAACACATTTTTCCATCTTCTCAGCACCTTCCAGACATAATTTTTAAAAATAGTCATGGGATCAAGTCATTGTTCAACAAATTTCTCAGCATCAAGACACTAGAGTATCGAGATCTTAAGAAATCGAAATAAGAAAAATATAGATAGCAGATATTTATTTACCACAACTAAACTCCATGAATGTAACTGTGTTAGAGCTTTTCTAATCATTCAAAGGGTTAGAAAATTTTCCTCTTGCAATGATTTTTTGGTCAATAGTCGATGGCTTCTCTGGAGCAGGATCTAAGGCTTACGACATAGGAATTTCCTCTAGACCTTTTCCATTTCATTTAGATCAACTTCCAAGTTCAGAATCAGAATCAATGTGCTACGCATAAGAAAATCTAATTGTTCTTTCATCTCAACAGCCTTTAAACTCTTGGCTTTGTCAATCTTTCTTTTAGAATCTTCGGAGCCCGTAGAACATTTCCATCTCTTCAACCGCTCATGCATTATCATATTCAACCATTCTTCTAGACTATCAATCCATCCCTTGAAAATTTTTCACATTGGAGCAAGATCAATGTAAAAGTTAACTCCTAAGAAAAAAGGAACACAAGAACGAAGTCTCCAATTTACAATTTCAATGAGGACTTGCATGATCATTATATATCGTAGAAGGAGTTAACATGAGAAACTCTTCTTATAACAACTGAAATTAATTATGTTATTATTAACATTATTTCCTTCTTTTATAAACCAAATGATGACACATCAATGATTGTTGTAAATTTTAAAGTTGTATTTATCTCAAATGATATGATAGTTATTCTCGAGCAATACAATGAGGCAAACACTAACACGCCATCCATAACAGGGAAGTCTCAAACTCTTCATGCTCTATTCCATCACTTCTATAGTTTTCTAGTGGTTGCAACAAATCATACCCCTCATTTCCCATCGAAAAACATGCTTTCTTGTTAGGGGTAACTTGATAAGGTGAAATCCTTCTATATCTCAAATGGACCAAAACAAGGGAAAAAATCACTTGCACCACCTAAAAAATAAAGGCTTTTGAATGAGATACAATCTACAACTACTCGAGAACACTTGTGACTATTCCCTACAGGTGTAGCTTTAGAATCCCCATAGGTAGGAAAGTCCAAGCTCGATAGTAAACTCTTGCGACTACTCTTCAAGAAATAACAGATAAAAGCTTATTTGTGGTAGAAAACATCATTTTGATTGAATCTGAGCAATTGTGTCTTTAAACTAACCTTGACAGGGCAGAGCAATTGTTGTGATCTTATCATCTCTTTTTTCACACATAGAGACGACATATGCTCATATTTTTTCTTATTCCCTCGTGCTTTTTCAGTATCACATCAAAGTGTTAAGAGAATTGAGGAACTTAATATATATCCAAAAAGGAATTTCCTTGTAAACAAGATAACCAAGTATGAGTTCATTAACCATGCACTTGATGTTCTAACTCTGACAAGGCCAATCATACTCATTAGCCAACTTTTGGAGGTGACAGGCTGTCAAGCTTTTTGCCTCATAGAAATACCTAGTGAGTACCTCTAAAGCTCGTGAGCATTTATGTGAGTTCCTCCAACCGAGCTCACCAATCTTAAGCCTTCGGGTAAGCTCCTCCAATAGAGCTCTCTCACATTTCTCGAGTTCTTTTACTAAGCTCGCTTGCACCACTATAATCCTTATACGTAGCTCACCAATAGCTACCTGACTGCATCACCGAGCTCGACGAACAGTTTTTTGAAGTAGAAGGAAAAGAAGTTTAGGGTCTGTTTGGGGCAGCTGCAACTTATCCAGCTTCTGCTGATAAGCAGCTTATCCTGATAATCCGCTGATGAGCAGCTGATCCGGATAAGCTGTCTGGCTGTTTGGTTGGAGCTTATTGAAAACAGCTGATCATGAAAAATTGACCATTCTGCCCCTGTTCTGAATAAGCAGTTTAGCTGTTTGGTTAATGCATTTTGTAAACAGCTTATTTGAAGCATTGAAATATTAATATAGGGTGATTACATAGCAATCTGAAATATTAATATTTACAAAACTAGCACTTTTCCTCAATCATTTCTCACAATCTCACCCAAATATCAAAGTACAAGATAAATCTGGAATTATGATGCATACATAGGAGTGTAATGTCTCCAATGAAATGCTCACAAAATTCAAATCATTCCTCAGATATTAAAAAACTGTATTTGAAAGCATAGGGAATAGAAGCTCAGCTATTTAATTCTGTTAAAAAAAATCTAAACCCAAGGAGTGCTATGATGACTTCAAAATCATTAAAAAGTTGAGGTTTAAATTTTAATTGGACCCAAGTTGGCAAATATGAACTTTGAGCTGGACTGAAATAATCTGTAGCTGTGCACCGAGATAATGCTTGATCAAACTAATGTGCATATGCTGATTTGCACTTCTTTAAACATTACTGATAAGAAAACCGTTCAGGGAATTGAGTAAATTTTCATCATTTTGAGAATGATAACTAGTAACACTGCTGCTGCTAGTGTGAGAGTTGGAAAAATGTAGAAATGAAAATTGGGCATGTTTTGGTTTCATCCGGTTGCCTGATTGATTGAAAGCTCATGCTGGCGAGGGCAACGACCAAAATTCTTTCAATTTGGAGATTATGAAGTCAATATAAGCACTTAAGTTTAGATGTTAAAAATGTAANTTGGCGAGGGCATCGACCAAAATTCTTTCAATTTGGAGATTATGAAGTCAATATAAGCACTTAAGTTTAGATGTTAAAAATGTAAATATATCATGGAAGCCAATATATTCTTTGAGACCAATATAACCACTTAAGTTAATTAGTACATTCATTTCAATGTAACTCAAATTGAAATAAGGAGATGATATAGAGTGAGAGTTGACCTGTAGTTTCTCAGCAAATTTCTTTCAGTAAAACGGAGAGACAGAAATATGCACCAACACATCAGAAGAAGAAAAAACATTTCCAGTGAAAAAGACTGATTTTTTATGATATAGAACCACAACATCAGCATGAGGCATTTCATTGCAGCAGTGAAACCATATTAAACAGATAAAGGAGAAAGAAAGAACAAAGCAAACTATTAGTAACCATTTTNTCTCATTTTTTATGATATAGAATCACAACATCAGCATGAGGCATTTACTTGCAGCAGTGAAACCATATTAAACAGATAAAGGAGAAAGAAAGAACAAAGCAAACTATTAGTAACCATTTTNTTAAAATTAGGCAAGGTGGTCTTTTGAAATTTAATCATGATGGGATCTTAAAATTTAATCATGAGATGAGAGGGTTAATTTTGGGGGGCTTTGGTGAATTTTAGGACTTATAATGATGAGACTTGGACTTAAATTTAAATTTGGGTTTGAATTTGGCTCATGGGTTCAATTTGATGGAAATTGGATTTAGGGTTAATTTGAGGTGGTTTGGCTTAAGTTTGACTTTGGGCTAGGAAATTAGTGAGATTGAGTTTGAATTTGGAATTGGGCGTATTAGGAGTGAATTTGGTGAAAAATTGAGGTTGATTTTGTCAATTGGATGCAAATTAGGGGTTATGGGAATTTTGAGGGAATTTTGGCAAAATTGGGTACTTGGGCTATTTTGGAGGAATTTGAGAATTTGGGGGTATTTTGGTAATTATGGAGAAATTTGGGTAGAGTGAGGAAGCAAGCCATGAAACCACCCTAAAGCTACAAGAGCTATATGAGGACTCATTTTGGATCCTTCATATGCTGGTCCTAGCCATCTTAGTAAAATATTTAGGGCTTAGGTCCACCCATATGAGTTTCTAAAAGGCGTAAGAAGGTAGGTTAAGTGTAAGTGGTCTTAGGGTTTGAGGTGTGTGAGAAACTTGGTGGGTTCAAGTGTATGTGTACAAGTCCAAGCCACCCAGAATTATCCTATGGTCAACTAATCCTATATGAATTCTCTGAGCTTCCTCATGTTGGTTTCAACCTTTTAAGTGCTAGAGGTTAGAACTTACATGTGTAACTCCAAAAAGAGTAAGGAAGTGTTTAGAATTTCTATGAGGGTGAGTTTCATCACTAGCCCTCTAGGATAGTTAACAGGAAAGTTCTATGACTAGATCCTAAGAACTAAGAAGAAAGAAAGACCTCACCAAAATTGAGGTCAACAATCACATATCTTATTTTTTTATTCATCTCCTATTCAGATCATTTTTATGATTCGAAAGAGAGATTTATTTGAAAAATAGAATCATACGTTGGTATATAAATAGACAAGTTAGTGACTCTAATGTTCAATTTTTTAAAAAATAATCTCTTCACGAATAAAAGTTTTCTGTAAGAAAGTGTTCGGATTAAGTTAATTCAACTTGTTGCGAAGGAGTAGCAACGTTGAATTCATTTATTCTAACTCCCTTCGATTATCCTAATTCCTTATAAACTCACCATGAACATATCCTCTAAATTAAGGATGTGTTCCTTGGCTCTCTGTGAGTTGTCTTTGAGATCCATGACATGGACTTGCATGTCAAATAGTCTCTCTTTAAGGTGTTCCAAGTTATCCTATGAGATCACTAACTCCTCCAGAACTATTTTGAGTTGCTATTGAGCTTCTGTTAGCTGCTCACCAGTCCTTTCCAATTCCTTATTTGTTGACAGCAACTCATCCCTCAAGTGGCTTATATGGTCAGGAGAATCAACACTATAAGCAGTTAAAGAAGTGGTTGCGAGCTCCACAACTAATAGTCCGACTGCAGTAATGGTCGTAGGCTCCTTCTCTACATTCGTTCCTTTACAAAGCAATGTGATTCACTTCCATTGCATTACCCTTAGTGGTTTTGGGCTTCTCCATGAATGAATCATCTAAAAGCACATAATAATTGAGAGACATGAAGCAACTGCATCAACAAATTGCAAGGTAGTGGAATTATCTTTAAGGAGAGCTCACCAGTAGACAAACAAATCTCAATCACTAAGGTTACAACACATTTTTCCATCTTCTCAACACCTTCCATACATAATTTTTAAAAAGAGTCATGGGATCAAGTCATTGTTCAACAAATTGCTCTACATCAAGACACTATAGTATCCAGATCTTAAGAAATCAAAATAAGAACAATATAGATAGCAGATATTTATTTACCACAACTAAAATCCGTGAATGTAACTGTGTTAGAGCTTTTCTAATCATTCAAAGGGTTAGAAAATTTTCCTCTTGCAATGATTTTTTGGTTAATAGTCGATGGCTTCTCTGGAGCAAGATCTAAGGCTTACGACATATGAATTTCCTCTAGAGCTTTTCCATTTCATTTAGATCAACTTCCAAGGCCAGAGCCAGAATCAATGTGCTACTCATAAAAAAATCTAATTGTTCTTTCATCTCAACAACCTTTAAACCCTTGGCTTCGTCAATCTTTCTTTTAGAATCTTCGGAACCGATAGAACATTTCCATCTCTTCA
Organism: Phalaenopsis hybrid cultivar; assembly: GCA_002079205.1. NCBI lineage: Eukaryota > Viridiplantae > Streptophyta > Magnoliopsida > Asparagales > Orchidaceae > Phalaenopsis > Phalaenopsis hybrid cultivar. The sequence continues at coordinate 176,076 of JXCR01069549.1, forward strand.
ACCTCTAATGCATGATCATATTCAACCATTCTTCTAGACTATCAATCCATCCCTTGAAAATTTTTCACATTGGAACAAGATCAATGTAAAAGTTAACTCCTAAAAAAAAATGAAGGAGAACAAGAACGAAGCCTCTAATTTACAATTTCAACGAGGACTTGCATGATCATTATATATCGTAGGAGTTAACATGAGAAACTCTTTTTATAGCAACTGAAATTAATTATGTTATTATTAACATTATTTATTTCTTTTATAAACCAAATAATGACACATCAACGGTTGTTGTAAATTTCAAAGTTGTATTTATCTCAATTGATATGATAGTTATTCTCGAGCAATACCAAGAGGCAAACACTAACACACCATCTATAATAGGGAAGTTTCAAACTCTTCATGCTCTATTTCATCACTTCTATAGATTTCCTAGTGGTTGCAACAAATCATACCCCTCATTTCCCATTGAACAACATGTTTTCTTGTAGGGGTAACTCGATAAGGTGAAATCCTTCTATATCTCAAATGAATCAAAACAAGGGAAAGAATCACTTGCACCACCTAAAAAATAAAAGCTCTTGAATGAGATACAATCTAAAACTACTCGAGAACACTTGTGACTATTCCCTACAGGTGTAGTTTTAGAATCCTCATAGGTAGGAAAGTCCAAGCTCGATAGTAAACTCTTGCGACCACTCTTCAAGAAATAACATGTAAAAGCTTATTTGTGGTAGAAAAGCATCATTTTGATTGAATCTGAGCAATTGTATCTTTAAACAAACCTTGACAGGGCAAAACACTTGTTGTGATCTTATCATCTCTTTTGTCACACATAGAGGCGACATATGCTCATATTTTTTCTTATTCCCTCATGCTTTTTACAATATCACATCAAAGTGTTAAAGGAATTGAAGAATTAAATATATATCCATAAATGAATTTCCTTGTAAACAAGATAGCCAAGTATGAGTTCATTAACCATGCACTTGATGTTCTAACTCTGACAAGGCCAATCATACTCATTAGCCAACTTTTGGAGGTGACAGGCTGTCAAGCTTTTTGCCTCATAGAAATACCTAGTGAGTACCTCTAAAGCTCGTGAGCATTTATGTGAGTTCCTCCAACCGAGCTCACCAATCTTAAGCCTTCGGGAAGCTCCTCTAGTAGAGCTCTCTCACATTTCTAGAGTTCTTTTACTAAGCTCGCTTGCACCACTATAATCCTTATACGAAGCTCACCAATAGCTACCTGGCTGCATCACCGAGCTCGACGAACAATTTTTTGAAGTAGAAGGAGAAGAAGTTTATTTTATCATCATGTATATATTCATTGACCACCTGACATCCATGCTAAAGATTTTTTCAACAGTGAATTAACTTAGGCTTCATACAGTACAATATATAATATAGATATTTATTTATTTTTTAGACGTTCGCGTGGGCACATATATATTATGATGTATAAATAAGAGGATAAACTGAATGCTCAAACTCTCCCAACCTAAAAATTTCAGAGCTCCCTTCCATCTTCTTCACAAGATTTATCCCAAATTGTAAGGATTCAACATATGAGTAGGAATGTTTGGAATGCTATGTACCTAAAAATCCTTCAAAATAACATTTTAATTTGAGGACGCGTATATCATTTTACATGTATTCAAAAGCATATTAGAAGATCAATAAAATCATTTCTGAGACAGATTATTAATAGAAACGACAGGCAGCAGACACAAGATCGCGGAGAAAGCCGAGCAGCAACGAGGCGCCCNATCATTTTACATGTATTTAAAAGCATATTTGAAGATCTTAATAGAAATGACAGGTAGCAGACACAAGATCGCGGAGAAAGCCGAGCAGCAACGAGGCGCCCTCGCTGAATAACGTTCAACTCTTCATCCCCGACAGGTGTTCGGAGTCATCGTTCCCACGCGCGACAAATNTTAAAAGCATATTTGAAGATCAATAAAATCATGTCTGAAACAGATTATTAATAGAAACGACAGGCAGCAGACACAAGATCGCGGAGAAAGCCGAGCAGCAACGAGGCTCCCTCGCTGAATAACGTTCAACACTTCATCCCCGACAGGTGTTCGGAGTCATCGTTCCCACGCGCGACAAATCCGGAGGAGCTTATTTCGTCGTATAAATGGCTGAGATGGCCGGAGTAGCTCCCGCCACGGCGGCGGCTGCCCCCGATCCGGACGGCTTTGACGGAGTTCGCATGACCTGGAACGCCTGGCCTCGATCCAAGATTGAAGCGAGCAAGTGCGTGATCCCTGTCGCTGCATCGATCGCCCCGATCCGCTCCTTTCCGGACCTTGTCGTCCTTCCCTATTCCCCTCTCCGCTGCAAGAGTCCTTGCTCAGCCGTCCTCAACCCTTTTTGCCGTGTCGATTTCCCCTCCAAAATATGGATCTGTCCCTTCTGCTTCTCTCGAAACCATTTTCCACAGCACTATGCGGCCATCTCCGAGACCAATGTTCCCGGCGAGCTCTACCCACAGTGTTCCACCGTTGAGTACGCCAGCCCTCCGCTTGTTTCAGGCGGTGGACAATCGGCGGCGCCGATGGCGCCCACGCCGCCGCCCCCCATTTTTCTCTTCATCCTCGATACATGCGTGATCGAGGAGGAGTTAGGATTCGTCAAGTCGGCCATGCGGCGTGCAATCGGACTTCTCCCGGAGAATGCCCTTGTCGGGCTCATCACCTATGGCACCCAGGTCTATCTCCACGAGCTCGGATTCTCTGATCTTTCCAAGCTGTACGTCTTTCGGGGGACTAAGGACATCTCCAAGGAGCAGATTCTTGATCAGCTAGGGCTCTCGGCAGCGGGGAGGTCACCGGCTCCAGGTTTCCCGAAGGGTGGAATGCCTCAGGCGAATGGATTGCATCCCGCAGCGTCAGTCAACAGGTTTTTGCTGCCGGCATCTGATTGCGAGTATACACTTAATGCTGTGAGTTGTTGGGGTTTATTTGCTTCTTAACGATATTGTATTATTGATTGATCATAATTTCTTGTTTTAAAATTCGTTTGTTTCTTTTCCTTAGTTGTTAGACGAGCTGCAAACAGATCAATGGCCTGTGGAGGCTGGGAACAGAGCTCGGAGGTGCACTGGTGTTGCTTTGAGTGTTGCAGCTGGATTGCTGGGCGCATGCTTGCCTGGTACTGGGGCAAGAATAATAGCTTTGGTCGGAGGGCCGTGCACAGAGGGCCCTGGAATGGTAAAAGCATTTATACCATAGTATTTATTTTTAACATTTTATTCTCTTTCGTTGTGGATTAATGATGAATTAGACTATTATTCCATGTCTCATAAAAAAAAAAAACTAGTACAAGGTTCTAGATTCTATTGATTAGTGGTGGTATCTAAGGAATTGTTTGCTTAAATGCCACGAACCATTTGTTGACCGAAATCTCATGAAATATCGGTCGATGAGTTCAAGATTTTGTAAGATATTGTTTTTTTGCTAGGTAACTTTAACTTGGCTTGGGACTAGTTTCTTTCTAAATAAATTTGGCCTTTTTTTTTTAAGTTTTAAGCTTTTGACATGTTGATGCATGACTATTTGGTGTTATGCTTTCATAGTGCAATTATAATAATGTGATGTTTGTAAATTGCTCAAGGGAACTCAGAATTCTCATATCATAAACCATTAAATGATCCCACAACTTAACTTCTTTAATTGTGAACTGTGAATATGAGAATTAGAATCCAAACAATGATGTAATGATCAACAATTATAGTCGACACAATTAGAATTTCAATTGCATTAAATTTGAACAAAATTTAAACACTAACAAACCAATATCAAGTGATTTACATGAAATTAAATTAAGATAATAGTGCAACATTAATAATAAAAATAAAGAAGAAATTTAGGCCTCATGTTAATAAAAAGGAGCCTGAGCTAATAATTAGGTAGCGGAGCTTGTGTCTTTCTTGAAAGAATAACACACAACATTCTCTCACAGGATTAAAATTCAAAGATGAAGCTATAATCAAGCAAAAAAATCAGTAGATAGTAAAATTGAAAGAAGAAGAAGAACAAGCATAAGTTTAGTTTAGTTGGTTATAGATAATTTTATGATTCAACTTGATTATTGTAATACTTACTCAAAGCTCGACCTTGTTTTACTTTCCATTGAACAAAGCTCATGTCCTATGAAGCTTATGCCAAAATACCGCCATGCTAGTTGGAATCACGACAAGAGTTAATAACGAGAAAATTAAAAATTTTATACAAGCATTGTGTTAGAAATCACCAATAGGATAACTACCAAATTTAGAATTCTTAAAATCCAGTATAGCACAATTCTCTCAAATAGTATCTTTCAAAGAACCAATCAATTCTGTGCAACTCAAAACTCCTACACCATACAAGTGGCACAATTCAAGTAGCCCCACTGATATTTGAGTTAATTATTCCCGAATCTGAAGTAATACCGAATCTGGCATCATCTATGAACTAAGTAGTTGAACCGACACTAAACCATTTAGAACGACCTAGAAAATAAAACACACAACCCTTTCACAAGGCTATCATCATAGGCATGTCCTAAATACTGAAATTACAAAATAAATAAAATAAAATAACTAATGGAATCAAATAATCATACCTCATATCATTACTTGATACAATACTTTAGATGAGAATAAACATTTTAATTTTCATCACATTATGATGAAGAATCTATCAATTTAGAGAAGGTTATAATTAACAAAATATTTTTGTGTTTATATGTTATGTGTCTATGTTAACATGCCATATCAAATGCGGTGAATGAATATGATAAGATGAATTTGAACGACTAGGGAGTTTTAGTTTTGATGTGGGTTGCTTTGAGAGTATCCAAATTTTGAAATCGCATTTTGGGAAAGTTATTTACTTTAAGTATGAAAATATTATTTTTGAAGCTTTGTTCTTATTATTATTATAGAAATTATAGGTGCTTTAATTTGGTGTTTATTATGATTATTGAAAACTTGTTGCTGGCTATGCTGTGTGGTAAATGACTCTTTTGTAAATAATCTTTTGATCTCCTGGAAGTTGGCTTGCCATAGAATTTGTCTTCTGGAAGTGGACCAGCCAAATAATCGTATGACTCGTGTAAGTATTTACCACAATATTTGGTTAAAAATCTATTTATAATATCCAAAACTTGATTTTGTTGATTTTGCTTTGCATAACAAGTTTTCAGTAAGCATATAATTCTTTTAGAAGTAAGCCAGCTTCATGCTAAATGACCGTTTTACTTTTGTGTTTTTGAGTACTTCAACACAGGTTACAGTTGTGGAATAGTTAGCATGTGTATATACATAATACTAATAGTAATAATAAAATTATTTGTTTGTATGCATTAACTATGACTGCATATGACATTTATTCCTGCAATGTTCAGATTTTTTTAAGATATAGAAGCAATTTTGTCGAAGCATATGTGAGTTAGTATGTCATGTTAGCATACATGTGCATAAACTCAACAATTAGAGTACTTAAATTTGCTTCTGTTGTCCCCATGGATGAGCAATTATTGGAACATTCAATGACTATTTGTGCGTTGCTTTTGTATTCCTTGGTTTCCAATTGAGACATTTTTCCAAGTTTGGCAGGGTTTCAGTTGCACTTTTGTGCTATGCCATATCTTTTCTGGAACCTAAGTATTATATGAACGGGAGCTTAATTTGGCTTTGATATAATTGCTGGATGGTACTTCTTATGCTGTGGTTTCCTTCTGCAGATTGTTTCCAAAGATTTATCCGAGCCAGTTAGATCACACAAAGATCTGGATAAAGATGCTGCTCCACATTACCATAAGGCTGTTAAATTTTATGACAATCTGTCCAAGCAGCTCGTTAATCAGGGCCATGTTTTAGATCTATTTGCTTCTGCGCTTGATCAGGTTTATTACATTTTCATTCGTAAACTATGTTGCTTATATCTTTCTAAAGGAAAGAGTTTATTTTTTAACGTTTAAAATTATTTCTGGTTAATTTTTTTTTGGACAATTTATTGCTACCTATTTACAAACAGAACCCGCAAAAAATCTCTAGTAACGCAGAGATATTTTTTAGGGGTGGGTCCAAGGGCATCTTCAGAATAATATCTTTTCTGCTGCTTCTCTCATCTTTCACGATAGTGAATAAGATTAGAAATGAAATTGTAGGGAAAGTTCTTTACTTGCTCTTTTGTTTGTAACTAGATAGGTAACTTCTTTGCACCTTTTTTTATTAATAATTTCTGAGGTGAATTCTGAAGTTATATTGGAAATCAAGTCCATGTGTTCCAAAACTCTTTTCCTTTCAAAACAAATTCTGTTCAGGTTGGCATTGCGGAGATGAAAGTTGCTATTGAAAGGACTGGTGGACTTGTTGTCCTTGCTGAAAGCTTTGGGCATCCAGTGTTTAAGGATTCTTTTAAAAGAATATTTGAAAGTGGTGAACAGTCTCTTGGCCTCTCTTTCAAGTGAGTTTTATTGCATTTTCATCGGTTTAATTTAAGTTAATGCCCTAATTTCTCTAACATTTAAAGAGGCAGCCAAACATGAAAATGTAAATCCATTTTCATGCAATCTGATGCTCTGATCATCCTTTGCCATCATTATTTGTTTGCATAGCTACTCTTTTTGAACAATTTGTCATGCAAATTATCTGTTGCTTCCTCAGAAGTTTTGTCTTATAGGTGCAAACTTCCATCCATCTCAAATGTATTTTAAGGCTTTTTCATGTGGTCTTGGGGAAATCATAACCATATATCTGTAAAAAATGAATATGGTAAGCATAAAAAATAAGCTCCAGCAGCTACTGGAACATTGAGGAAAATAAGTTTGATAAAAAGCGTTGCTCATACTCTTTAGTTGGTGAACTTCCTCTTTAGGAAGCTTGTAGGAAAATTCTATAGCTGTACAATAGATATAATTTCTTCTATTTAATTTTCTTAAACTCTGAAGTTATTTACGGATCTCCTGTGCTCTTATGGTTTTAACATTGGATGTTTAGTTCCCTTAATATTATTTCGTTAGCAGTACTGTTGAGTATTTTATTGTGATGCTGTAACTAAAGTATGCCTTTAGTACCTATAATCATGCTTTTTAATAGCATAGTTGTGAAATTCATTACTGCATCCGATGAATGTTTCAACTTTTGTGGCATGAATGCCAGTTGGTTATGTCTGCGATTTGTTTTGGAGGTCTTAGATATTCTTTAAGTATCACTGCGAATGGGAAAACCTTCCTCACTACACTTTTTGGCATGTCAGGTTTCTCTGTTTACGCTCTTTATCCTCTGTAGTGTAACCACAATGAAGCCTTTTGTTAACTGTAGCTACCCTTGTACTTGTAGCCGGCTACTTCTGCTCGAACTCTATCGCAGCATTATAAATTATTAAATTGGTTTAAGTCTGCTGCTACTGTCATGCAAAAGATAAGCAGCACGTGGAGATGTCACTGATATGTCTCATATTACCATGAAGCATAGACATCGGTGTGAGATACATATACAAAGACATGCATGAATGTAAAAGGTATAGATGACTCTTTATGGACACAATGTTCTATTTATAAAACATTTATAGAAACTATATAATTAAAACATCTGATACTATTACTTTTTCTGAAAAGCATCACACGATAAAGTATAATATTCTATACTTATCATGAAAACTTAAAAATAACTAAGGAAAATCAAACATTCTTAGTTACCATTAAATTTTAAATGCTTTTAATGTAAATTTTCATGACGGACCAAAATCAATATCAATTAATTATTAAGTATTTTTGTTGACATTAACATTATATACAAAATGTTAGAAATCATAAAAAAGATTAACACCAATGTTTCTTCAAAATGATCGAACTAAACATGAGCATTCTGATGATGCATCCTTAATTGAAGACAACACACTTAGTATTATGATCATTATCACCATATCAACTGTTAATAGAAACTTAACATTCATCATTAAAAAGTTAATAGTTTGTAAAGTTGGTTCATCAAAAGAGAGATTATTAAGTTCAAGCATGTCAATGCTATCTATTTTAATTAATGTATTCCCATCAATGTATTGCAACTCTTTTCTTGAGTAGATTTGGTTCCTAAATAGACGGCTTAGTTTGGTGTGCTCAAATATTCAATCTTCACACCTTCAAGGAGTTATCTTGATGTTGATCCATTTGAGTAAATGTATGAAACAATAATCATCTTAGTTTCTTTCTCAACAAGTTGAGGAATATGGCTATGCTAATAATTTAATTCTTAAGCTTTACCGTTAGAGGAAATTAATATTATAAATCATTCACAAGCTTTTTTATTCATATTGCCTTTTATTATTTTGAGCAATGATTAACAAGTCTGTAGCAAACTTCAAATATACCATTGCTCTTTCATGAATATTTGGAAGTCTTTGTAGACTTATGTTTCTCATTTTGAATATCTCCATGTTCATATTGCTAAGCATGCTTACAGTACCTAAAAAATGAATATATGTAATAATTGAAACTTCAACTTCTAATAATTAATAAGTAATACCACAAGAATAATTGAAGATTACCTTGGATTCATCTGAGTTGGGTAAGCAATGAAGGGAAGTGCTGCTTTTGTTCCATTTTTAACAAATGGTTATACACCGTTTGCATAAAAGTTGGATATAATTATCTACCTTTCCACGATATTGAGATATTATCTCTTTCATCTATTCAATCATATCACCACACACATGCCTTGCATAAGGATGTGACAAGGCTTGTCTCGAATCTACTGCTTTAGATATCTCATATGTTGGCTTTGTAGATTAAATGCTATAATTATTTTGTCTCACCATATATTATCCAATATCCTCTCCTTCACAAATTTGACCTTATTCACATCATTTTCTTGATACCTTTTTTACCTTTCCATAATTACGATTGTTTGTACTTTATATCTAGTTTTGAATCTCTTAACCATGATGATTGTAAAGTAAGTTTTTGCTGTAGCTAACATTTTTAGTTTAACAAATTCATTGAAAACTGAACATCTCATACAATGTTTTAAAAGGTGGGTGTTTTAGCTATTATGGGGTGAGGAGTAAGTCCTAAAATTGTTGGGACTTATTCACATCATTTTCTTGATACCTTTTTTGCCTGTCCATAATTATGATTGTTTGTACTTCATATCTAGTTTTGAATCTCTTAACCATGATGATTGTAAAATAAGTTTTTGCTGTAGCTACCATTTTTAGTTTAACAAATTCATTGAAAACTGGACGTCTCATACAATGTTTTAAAAGGTGGTGTTTTAGCTATTATGGGGTGAGGAGTAAGTCCCAAAGTTGTTGGGCGTAAGCCCCCATGGTTTAAAAGAATTATAATACATAACTATTAAGAGATAAAAATAAGAACTTATATTCATTAAATTTCAAAACAAATCTTCTTGGACTAAAATCTTCAAGATATTGACATTAATCCACCACAAAAGTACAAACATATAAAAGTAAATAAACATATTTGAGCCAAAAATAAATTGGTTGTGCTCAATTGATCTCAATCATTGAATATTATTCATTCTTTAAGGTCATCCTTAAAATCTTCTTCTTCACCAATAGTTGTGTCTAAATCACAACTAGGTTATTCATGTTGTCCCCACTTCATTAAAGTCATCGTCATACTCAGTTTTAGGTGCATTCACAATTCTTTTCTACTTATCATTATTGCCTATATTATAAAAACAAAAAAAATGACATTCGTAAATATTTTAAGATTTTTTTTTCTATCAGAATACATAATTATGCAAATGTCCATTAAAAATAATATGAAAGTTATTGTTTTTTTATTTAGCTTTCTTTTTTGTGGGAATATGCTATAAAAACATCATTTCTTCCCTTGCGTAAGATTTAGTGATTGTTAATGTTCATTAATTTTGGGCACATTTATGGTTACACCAACATCAAATATATATTGTCCTTCATTCACCTAAGAAGGTTCCCATGGAAGCATTGAACATTCATGCTCAACAATCCACTCATCATCCGAGTCTATGTCATTTATTAATATTTGATCAAAGTCTTGTTTTTCATCTTATATTTCTCTCCCTCAATTTAGTATTATATTTTACATGCACTAGAGCGTTCAACCTATTGTGCTCCAACCTGTTTTTCTTCTTAGTATGAATATAAGATAAAAAACATCATTTTTAAGAAGTGATATATACAAATAATAACAATATTAAAAAGTAAAAAAGATATTACTAATTCAAAAGTGCTCTAATTTCTTTCCTAACCTGATGAATTACTAGAGAGACTAAAAACTCGAATAACAAAATTCATTAACTCATGAGTTTTTCCACCAAAAATCATGTGCTCCAACTTATAAATATAAGCCATGATCGGTATTTTCATCCTCTCTTAGAATATTTAGAAGAGGTCCAACACTTTTGATACAGTAAGCAAGATGACCCAAAAAATATCGATCAAACAAAATAACAGCTTGAGTTTTTATACTGTCTGTCTTCTTAGCCCATTGAATAGAACGCCAAGCTTCTGAGGAGAATATTGCCTTAAGTAGTTGATTTTGTTTGTAAATGCTTTAAAGAATTCAATGTGCAGTAGCAAGCAGTGTGATGGCTGGACGAACGAGCTCTCTCCTCATTAAAAGATCTCATCAAGCCAAGAATCCATGTATGCTTTTAAATGAATTTAACAACGTATTTTGCTTTTGCAAGCATGCTTTCCTATATCTTCAACTTTTCAACATTTTCTAACATGAGATCAATATAATGTGATGCACAAGGTGTCCAATAGATATGTTGTCTTTTATCCATCACTTTTTTACCCACATTCACATAATTTGACCTATTATTTGTTATATTTTGCATCATATTTTTCTCACCGACTTTCTCAATGACGTAATCCAGAAAAGTGAATAATAACTCATCACTATTTATAACATTAGAAGCATCCACATATTTAAGAATAATGTCTCAACTAGACTTGTAACAAGAAAATTAATTAAAGTCATTCTTTTTTCTATCTATCCAACTATTTGACATAATTGAACACCTATATTTACTTCATGCCTTCTTATGCTTCTCTAACATCTTATTGATTGTAACAACTTTATCCTTCAGTATCAAAGTTCTTAATTCATTCATTGTAGGTGGAGTAAAACTATGTCTAAAGTTAGGAATTGCTTCAAACATAAACATATAATATGAATAATTGACAACATTAAATGTGAATTCGGTTGACTAGCAAAATCTATCAATTGCCTTACATGCTTCTTTTTTCATCTTTCTTTTACTTGGCATTTTTAGTAGAATTCCTAGCTTATGTTATGGTGAAAGAATCTATTGGACCTCTAACTTTGTGTCCTCTCAGAGGAATTCAATAATTATGAATTAGTGACATTTTGACCTTCATATATACTTGTTGCACCACTTATAATGTCACTTCATACACTATAATGTTGAGCTTTGACTTTGCATCTTCTTCTAATGTTTTCTTGCATTTCTTTTGAACTTCAGTGGGGCTTTAGTGCATTTTTTAATGCCCTTATGTGCGCCGACAAGCTCTTTCTTCATTCTATTTATTGTTCCACTACACACTTGATTGCAAAACCTACATCTAAAATATTTTTCATTAGGTGTGCTTATTGTATATTGCCATGCAAAGTTCTTAACAGTGTGGCTACTACCGGTCACACAATCCAACCTTTCAAGTAAAAATTAATTATTAACATTGCACATCAAAATTAAAAAAAAATATAGTGAAAATTAATGTCAAAATATGCCATCAAAATGACCATAGGGGGTGTTTGGTAGCACCTCTGAATAGGATTTAGCATTGGATTTACAAATGCAGCCAGACACAATACGAATTTATTAATTTTTCGGATTTGTAGTCCGAAATTTTTCCTTCGATTCGGCTTAAACCCAAATTTACTATATTCACGGGAAGGGTGGATTTAACAAATTTATGATTTACAGATTTACTAAATTCTACTTGTAGCCAACCCCCTTATAGATACGGATTTCAGTGTAGCTACAGTGAAATCCATACATTATTTGTTCTTACATTTCCATTTCTATGAACCTTCGAGCCTCGCAGGATATAGGTCTGGATCGTGTGACGATTATGGAATTGCGAGCCAACTGCGTGAGAGACAACTTGAATTGGATTCCGCGATGGTGACTTTGTGACAAGTGCGGAACTTCAACTTGAGTGTGGGTTTTTCTTTATGAGCAACTGAGAAGATGAACAAAATGGAAGGGAAGGGAGGAGGCATCTGGATCGCGCAACGCTTTCTGCATCTGCGGAAGAGTGCGGGAGAAACATTGTGGTATAAACGAAGGTGCAATGATTTGGTTAGGTCTGAGAAACATAATTAGGTTTTTATTTTCTTTCTATGTAGCTGCAAGTGGGGCGTATGCCCCCCATGGGGCACAAAATATGTTTCGGAGTGTAAAAGGCCGGGGGAGTACGCCCCAAGAGGATCACAACCCCTTCATTGGGATGGGGTGTAATGCCTTTATATGTTCCTTTATTAATGATGGTATTTATAGTTCATCTTGTGTAACTCTGAAAGTTAGAGGTTTTTTTTGGTGCCTCAATCCAAGTATCCAACCATCACAAATAATAATAATTTCCTCACCATTCTAAGTTTCTTTGATTGATTCAAACATTTTTTTCAACTCATCTTCTTTTCTTTGGTAATGCTGTTGTCATCAAAAGATTATAATACAAGGAATATATCTTATAAAAGTGTGATTAGCTGCGCAAGATAGTCCAATTGGAACAATATAAATTCCTTGCTTAATTAAATGGAAAAATGGCTTAATGGATCATGTGAGCTATATCTTTGTGGAATTGATCTGAAGCCTAGTAATTAAATGCTCTTTCAATACTTGTCGTTTGTCCCATTATTTTTCTCATTTTTTTGGATCGTAACTTCTCCTTCCCTCCAACAAAAATAAATTTTCATTTGATTTTGGGATTGAACATTAGTTTAAAGTCAAGTTTTTCAAAATAAAGAACATAAACCTTTTTAAATGTGGCATTCTTCTTTTTTTTTCTCAGCCTTTGCATCTAGTTATTGCAATCACCCTGGTTATATGCATGTTATTGTTGGATATTATAGAATGATCCTCCTAGTCTATGCTCTCTTATTTTTTTTGTAACAAATCTGACATTCTGGTTCTATGTTTCTTCCCACTCTTATTACCCTTTTTTTTTAATTTGAATACAAAATTCCACAAACATTTAATATCATCATCTATGCGATTATTGCTAATTGTATTTGTAACTAATTTAGAGACCACTATTCTATCATACTATAAAAAGATCTGATTAAAAAAATTGCCAATGAATAAAACTCTAAAACCTTATAAAGTAAAATCAATATTAGTGTTTTAGAAAAGTTTAAATGCTTAGATAAAATCATAAAGACAAAATAATTTCCTTTGGCAAAAAATAAAAATCAAGAAATAACACATTTTAAATTCGGTGTTGAGAAAACTTGTTAAAACAATTAGCATTTAGTTATAACACTTGATTTGCTAGAGAGAGAGAGGGAGTATGCTCAGTAGAGAAAGGAGGCTTGATGCTTTTGACACTAATAACACTTGACAGGAAGAGCTGTGTGTTTAAGATTGACAGTTATGTGGTTTACACCAAACAAAATCTGTGCTAGGGCTTCAATTCACAAAACTAGAATAATACTGAGTAGTAGGGCAAAAAAATGAGAGCAAGAACTAAGNAAGTTATTCAAACCCAATGGGAGTTGATGGCTGTTTTTCAATCTGCAATGCTTGATTGATTTTATATTTCTTGTTTTATTCAAAAAATTATATTTAGAAAAATATTAGAATATGTTTTTTTATGTGTATCAAGGCATATTTGTTTCTTTACTTGTAATTTTAGGGCTCTTTTCATTATAAATAGGACCTCAACACTTAACATAGGATTATATGGTTAAATGTAATAGTTTTAGTAAAGGGCCTCCCTTTCCTCTTATGTTTCTAGTTCTCTCTCTCTCGTACTTGTTTTGTTCTGTCTCTCGTCCATGATGGTCCCTCCTCTTCTGTACCTGTTTGTTTTCTTTCACTTTTGGTATCGCTTGGGCCATTTGAAGAAAACTTGCCTTTTCGTATGTTCCATTAAAGAGAAACTGTAAATCTAGCAGATAAAGAAATTTTTCTCTTCTTATTAAATTCATTTTATTATGGTTGTTTTTGTATTTTGAACGTTGCAGCGCTGGTTGCTAGTTTTTTTTCCCTTTGAGGAGATTGGCCTTCTCTCTTGATGATGTGTGCGCGCTTCTCTGGGCTTTTCAGTTGGTGTTGGGCATTTGAAAGTTGAGATAAGCATAGGAGTGTCTCGCCAGTGTGGGCTCGGTTTTCTGAGATTTCACTCCCAGTTTCACTTCAAAACCAATAAACTCCAACATCTCAATCTTTTAGTTTTTAAGCCCAGCAAGTTTTTGAATCCAAAATTGCACTGTAGGAAGCCGCATTTGCAAAGTCCTTCACATTGTGGAGGCCAAATATTTTCTGTGAGGCTGTTAATTGACCAATATAATGCATACTGCATTAACAAGTCTCATTTCTTTATGCATATTTTTTTGCTTGATAGTGGTATTATATATGCTAATTCCTATCTGTGATTTTCCATTCCAGTGGGACGCATGAGATCTACTGTTCAAAAGAAATTAAAATTCAGGGTATTATTGGACCTTGCACATCTTTGGAGAAGGTAGCATAGTCAGTTCCTTATCCATTATTACAAAATGCAGAAAATTTTGTGCCAAAATTGCCAGCATTTTTAATAAAATTTGTCTTGGTTCTATGTACTTCACAGAAAGGAGCTTTGTGTTCAGATACGGTGATTGGTCAAGGAAATACAACTGCATGGAAAATATGCGGTCTTGATAGGAGCACTTGTTTGACTGTCTTTTTTGACATATCACCCAGTGAGCGATCAAACCAATCAGGAATCCCAAATCCTCAATTGTATATACAATTCTTAACAAAGTATGTAGTATATTTACTGTCATAGTTTTATTGCTTCATTGTAACTCATGCTTGCCTTGTTAGATAGCGTTATTTAATTTTTTTTTTCCTTTTCATCTGCAGCTATCAGAATCCTGAAGGTGACATTAGGCTCCGAGTTACAACCATCACTAGAAGATGGGTAGAAGGATCTGCAAATACAGCGGTTAGTTATCAAATTATTAAAGCATTTTCTTTTGGTCCTCTGGTTTATTTTTTATTTTATTTTTAAATGTTTTTTGTTTCCACTCACCGCGTGGTTGGATTTGAATTTTGTTAAGATTTTTTAATTTTTTTTTTACTGAAAATCTGGTGATAGCCTACCCATTTGGTTAATGACTCTTTCCCCCATTTAATTGGGCATCATTCATCTTAGTTTTTCAGTATGAATGGTATGCAGAGCATTCACTCAGCTCTGATTTCTCATTTTGGATGGGGAGCAGCATATTCAGTGATTATCAAGGAATGCCAACGAGAGAATCCTATAGTAATGTTTATACCTCAGTGACAATATGGCGAGCAGAGTTGAGTCGTACAATCCTGTGAAGAATACAATATATTTGATTGNGTCCTCTGGTTTATTTTTTATTTTATTTTTCAAATGTTTTTTTTTTCCACTCACCGCGTAGTTGGATTTGAATTTTGTTAAGATTTTTTAATTGTTTTTTATTGAAAATCTGGTGATAGCCTGCCNATCCTCTGGTTTATTTTTTATTTTTATTTTTCAAATGTTTTTTTTTTCCACTCGCCGCGTAGTTGGATTTGAATTTTGTTAAGATTTTTTAATTGTTTTTTATTGAAAATCTGGTGATAGCCTGCCTACCCATTTGGTTAATGACTTTTTCCCCCATTTAATTGGGCATCATTCGTCTTAGTTTTTCAGTATGAATGGTATGCAGAGCATTCACTCAGCTTTGAATTCTCATTTTGGATGGGGAGCAGCATATTCAGAGATTATCAAGGAATACCAACGAGAGAATCCTATATTATTNTTGATTTCTCATTTTGGATGGGGAGCAGCATATTCAGAGATTATCAAGGAATACCAACGAGAGAATCCTATATTAATGTCTATACCTCAGTGACAATATGGCGAGCAGAGTTGAGTCGTACAATCCTGTGAAGAATACAATATATTTGATTGAATTTAGATATTTTCCAAGATGTAATATTGATGCTTGAGCTTCTCGTATGAACCCTTTCCGCGATCCTTGTTATGGTGCTGCAATTTCTACTATAGTCCCGCGATCGCTCATGCATCTGATCTGGGCGCAACAAATCCTGTGTGGCATGGACTGGTTCATACCAGGGTTCTGAGGGCCGACCAACCTTTNTAAGATGTAATATTTACGCTTGAGCTTCTCGTATGATCCTTGTTATGGTGCTGCAATTTCTACTATAGTCCCGCGATCGCTCATGCATTTGATCTGGGCGCAACAAATCCTGTGTGGCATGGACTGGTTCATACCAGGGTTCTGAGGGCCGACCAACCTTTCATAATTCGATTTACTGCCTCTTTGTGAGATGGCGCCCCGCTCCTCTTATTTACCTTTGGCTTATATATTTGCTTTGCGTTTAGTTTCTCATTTTTGGATTGTTTTTGTCAGAACATCCGCTGTCATCTCTTGTTTTCTTTTTAAGTACTGTATCTGAGGGCCAGTGGTGCTCCGATGATATCTCATTTCAAGGCGGCGATTGTCTTTCATAGGTCGAGTGGTGCTCTGGTATCTCGTTTCTTAGAGGATATTTATCCTTCTCCAACTCCTCTGCATCCTTCTCACTTCATTGCTCGCTACAACCCGCCAACAACAGCCCTTTTGTTGTTCTCCCTGCAATTCCTCTATGTTCAGCCATCTTCCTTACTGCTTCCTGAACAGTCGTTCCTGGCTGTTTTGCTGCTGTTCCAGCCCTTTGAAACCACTTCCCTGCCACCTTGCTGCTTTCTTAGGCTTTCTACACAACCTCCTTGCCACATATCCTAAACCCCTTTCCTTGTAGTTTCTGCCTCCTGCACTGCCTCCTGGCCACTCAGAACCTCCTCCCGTGTAGCTTAAATGTTGTTCTAGCCGACCAACACCGCTTTAGATCTTTGTTTTTTCGTTGCCTAGCCCACCTACCCACTTGTTGTTGTCCCGAGCATCTTGTATCCCCTACTTCTCTGCCGTATCGCCACTTGCTCCTCCTCCCCACCTTGTTGTCACCTTTCGGAAGCCCCAACGAGCACCATCACTATCGTTGGTACACTGTCGTCACAGTTTGTGTCTTGTTAGTTTTTATTTTCAATTTTTTTGTGTTTGTTGTAGCTGCTTATAAGCTTTTCTAGTAATAATATTTGTTCGTTTATTATTGTTTGAGTTAACTCCGATATCATTTAATATCAGAGCTAGCTTAACTCTAGTCCTATCCTAATGTTTCTAGCATCCACCAATACCCAACCCTAGCTCCGCATAAAATTCCTTCTATTTGCTGATTTTTCAAAAATTTTCTTCTTTAACCTACATCATCGCTATACACTCTCTTCCATTTACCCAAACTCGAAGCCCTAACTGCGCCACCACCGAGAGAATTTTAGAGACCTAATCGGGAGGAAATGCCATTATATTGTTTATGAGAAATATGGAAAGTGATGTACAAAAATGTTTTAATGAAGTTCTCCAACTACAGTAGAGTCTTGTTGTTGTCCCTTAAAATAAAATTAGGAAAAAGAGAAATAATTAAGTGAAAAAATTTACTTGTTTCTGCTAATCCATCCAAGAACTGCTCCGTATACTCACTTGCTATTATGTCTAACTTGAAGCTCTTCAAGGGGACGGTCAGGTTTTGGTCACAAGAAGGAGAGAAAAATTAAACATCACTCTTATGGTTTGCAGCCAAAGAAAATCATAGGAACCAAGCATCACTTTCTTCTTTGTTCGAACACCGACCTTTCTCCATTGCGACTGCGATTCTCAAGATACAGTCGCGACTAGGGCTATCTAGAAGCAGATCGACAAGATTGCTACCCATGAAACCGTCGAAACTCTTTTTGTCGATCCTTCGTCTCGCCGTGTCACATCATTCTCCAGCCTTAGCCACAGTTTACTGTGAAGACAACAGTGGGATCACTTAGTATGAAGGTCTTCGAAATTCCCCGTTCCTCCTCAACTCTGTACGCTGAAACAGGAACCGCAAGAGCCCAAGCTTCATCTTCTCTCCGTTTGCACGACACCTAGGCACGACATAGTTGCAATTAAATCTCAACAAGAAACCAACTACGGGATTGCTACATATGAGGATATCTGAAACTCCTTTTTTCTTTCCATGTATGACACCGACTTACAATTGCGTTAATATGACGACTTGATCATTGAACACAGATTTTCAAAACCTCTGATCCTTCCTATATAATACGATGAAGGAGAAACTCATTCCTTATCGATCATTGCCTATGAATATCCCCGAAGCTCTCCATATTCAAATCGAATGCCATAACCGAACTTCGGCATGCAATTCTTCCCTGACCTATTTTGCGCACCCTTTTCACCCTTTTCATTGTTTTGTAGCACACAATAAGATTCCTGCATATAAAGAGCTTTGAAACTTGTGTTATCTCCTGTCCATTAGTTCTTCATGCTCGAAGCAAATTTTTGAACTTATTGTTCCAAACTAAGACTGGTCGTTTATTTCCATGTTTGCAGTCTAAGCCTCATGAAATAAGGCTAAATCATGCGGTTGTTCTTGTTGACCCATTATTTTATTTCCTTTCCCCATATGCAATTTCAAGCCGTAACCACAAATAAGAGCACTTCTCTTTTTATATATAATATAAATTATGTATATTATATATAAGAAATGTGAGGTATAAAAAAGGAGAGGGAAAGAAGGAAAGATTTATTTGGTAATTCACATTCCGGTGACATTGTCTTAGCCTCAAAAGCAAATTTATATACAAGGAAATGTGACTCACATTATTTCTATGCAGGATAATCAAAGACTTCGTATATTATAGATCGATAGATTAGAAGGTACTCTNCATGATCATTTGACTTGTGGAAGTAGTAATGACAACATTAAGTTTTGATCTCCAAATATTTCCAATGAACTGAACACAAGTTAGAACACCTCATTACAAAATGGCAATCCTAAGAATGTGTAATTGGTTGGTTTGGCCTAATTGGTTTGCAAACTAGCAAAACCAATAAGATTTGGTTCTAAAATTCAAAAAACATAATAATCAAACTATTTTTTAAATTGAATTGTATTGAACCAAACTTTAGTTCAATCAGTCTGATTCTAATTGGGATGAATCAAATGTAATCATTTTTAATAATAAATTTAATTATTAATAGTTTACATAGCATGAATTCAGAATAATTTGAAAGGATCTTTATTAAAGTTTCTAAATTTGCTATGTGAAATAATTAATAAAGTCGGCATTGATTTTCATTCACTTTTTTATTGTCAACTGTTAATTTATAATTCAAGAAATTTATTGATTTGAAATATGATTTTATCTATTTTACCAAAATAAAAGTTGAACCAAGAGGCAGCATATACAAAACAGTAAGACAAATAAATAAATTGATATTTTAACAATTGTACCAAATCACACAAATAAGAATGGTTTGCTTTGATTTTTCAATTTTAATCAAACAATGCACATCCCGAGTTAGCTTAAGACTATTAACAAGATAGTGTGCCTTAACTTAGAAGTAAGAATGATAAACCACAAAGTAACTACAAAAGTAACAAATATTCCAAAAGAAAGCTCTAAAATTTATATGCTTTAGCTTAAGCAATCCTACATCCACATTCACAAGATTGAAATCATTAAGCTTTGAAATTAGTAGTATATGAAGAGATTATACTTTTAGAAAATCAGAGATATGAATTAAGAAATAATTACATATATTTTAGAAAAATTATAGTCACATGCTATGAAGATCAGGTTTAAACGAATAGGAAAATGTTATTAGTAATAATATTACTCATTTCTCTTCTCTATTGCATGAGTCTAACCAATAGTTATTCTCTATTTTGACTATGAGTTTCTTCTCTTATTAATATTAAAAATAATATATATATATATATATATATATATATATATATATATATATATATATATATATATATATANTAATGAATCTTTATTAAATTTTCATCAATTTTGAATGTTACTTATTAATTTAGAAAAGATCAAAATTAAAACATGTTCAAGATAAAAAAAATTACACATCAGAAATATTAATATTTATATTGAAGTTTGGATTTCTTATACATATATAGTGATAAAATTGATATATCTTTTTACTACAAAATTTAAAAATTATATCTTATTATTATTTTATTCAAAATCTCAATCTAACTTATAATGCATATTTTATCTTTTGAAAGCTTTCACTTACCAAAAATATAATTATACATTATTCTTTCAAATTAGTATTAAATACATTTCATTGTAGCTCCCAATTTTTTTGGTGTTAAATGTCATATACTTGATGTTCTACTTACTTCCATAAGTTACAACTTACAACCGTAGTTATTGAATATAACATTGCAATATGTGACATTATGTTAATAACACGGAGTCACATAATTATGTCCATCTTTAAAACAACTAACACACTCATATATACAATAAAATTTCCAAGAACATCAAAGAGTATATTTGACAACACTAAGAGAAATTTTTTAAATTTGGCATGTATTAACTTTAGCCAATAATATAGTTATACCAACAAGCATTCACAACACATGGTTTCAAAATCTCTAATATTACCCATAATTTCATTTTACTCAGTAATACAATCATAAGAACATGAATTAGATGCATAAGAATATCTTGATTGGAAAACTTGTATTAGAATGAGTTGAAACAAGAATTGATAGTTTTATTATACATTATTTTTAATCAACTAAAGATTATAACCGGTGTCAAAGCTAAAAAAAAATCATAATAGCATTTTTATCAATTAATTGATTTTTTTGTGGGTTTCATATGCATTCTACTCTCTTTCATAAAATAATAATAATAATAATAATAATCCTTATTTATGCTCCATTTTTCTTATAGTGTAAATAAATGATCTTAAATTTATTATGAGTTTTACTATTTAAAAAAAAAATAAAAGAATACCTATACTAAATGAATCTTTCTCTAACTTATAATAAACTTAATTTGGTTTAATCCCTTTATTAAGCTTATATATCATCTCTTTTAAGATATTTGAATTCTTGATATCTTCTAAGTATATTTTGTATTGATAAAAATATATATATCTTTGAAATATTTATATGAAGGAGATAATGAACACAACATTAAAAAAAATAATAATAATGGTTTATTCTTAGTATTGTTTATCTCTTTAATATTTTTTAATTCTTGGATAATAGAATTAAACTAATTCACATGTTATTTGATTCGTAGAACTTCCTATACATGCAAAGCAAACAAAAACTTTGTTTCTAATTATAATTTATTAAAAAATTATTTAGTCATTTATGCAAACCCTAATTTGAGCAATACATCTTCTCCAATTGTTTCCCTTGAAACCTCTTTCAAGACCTCGTTGGCCAAGTATGGTGGAATTTCTAATAGAGCCTTCGATCTAACTATTTTTTATCTTCTTCATCTATCAAATGTATACTATAATGTCAGTAATGCTTTTATTAACACTTATGTAAGTCATCAAATTTTCCAATATAAAACTTCACAATCATCACGTTTCTTATAACTTCACTTCAATCTCATTTATTAAGAAAAAAGTGCATCTCAATCCATAAAAACATATGTTGAACAATAAGTTTACTATAAAAACAATCAAGCTTGAAAAAAAACATTCCAAATTTTTAACGGGTTGTCTTAAATAAGTCTATGTCCGTCTCCCCACAAAAATTGAAGAACCTATTAAGCCTTGAAAGATTAGGCACATGAAGAGCTTATACTTTATATATAAAGCTGGAGAAATTGATGAAGATAAAAAATTTTCTTATCAAGAGCAAATGCACCCATCTATTTTGGTTTTCAACAACTTTGAAACTAAAAAATCAGATGTTAACTAAATAGTTAAAAAACTCTTTACTTCCTATTCGATAGAGTTAACTGCTCGCAAAAATAGCATTGATGATATCGGTCGATATATCAATCAATAGAAGTTGCTATAACAACACCGCCAAGGCAATGCAAGGGTGCTATGCAAATAGATTGGAGTGGGTTCAATTTTGAATGTTTATTGTTTCCTTGGTTAATTCACCCTTCGAATGACCATTGATGATTACTTTATAGTAAAAATTTAATATCTTTTTGGAGAGGTATTCATTTTGAAATTTGATATTAAAAATTTTTTTGGGTAATTGAATTTTGTACTTTCAAGCTATTTTCTTGAGGTCGTTTGGTCTTGAATTTGGATAATTTGGTGTGATTGAATTCATTTTTATTTAAACTCGATCTCTAACATAATTTTCTTAGAAAAATGTTCATATTTAATATTATGATTCTTTTGTACTAAAAATATTTAAAAATTGATGCTACATCAAATTAATTTTATGAAATCATAATAATGATTTCACATATCCAAGTCTTATGTGGGTGAACTTTTAACTAACAAGAAGACAATACTTCAATCAAGATATGTGCTTTGAAAATTATGACATGTATGTATAAAATGAGTCTAGCATGATTAAATTAATAAAAAGACCACTAAAACTTTTTGTTCATGTATTGATTGAAAGACACAACATATTGGTGTCACCTCTCTCTCTATCTCGCTCTCTCTCTCTCTCTCTTATTTATGAGAAAATGTATAGGATATATTTCTTAGTATTTTATTTCATAGATAATCACAAGCCATTGATTAAGTTTTGTTATGTAATTTCACTTTTATAATTCAAATACAAAATTACATGCAATGTTGTGTCTTTATTTAAATCCATAAACAAGGGGATTATAAGACAAGCCATAATGATATAGTGAAATCACATATTCTCCCTTAATATTTACTTTCTAGCTCCATCTTTTCACTTACTTTAAAATCAACCTTGCTAATAAAACTCTTGTTAAATATTCACAACTTTCTTACATAAACAACTTGATACACATAATTTTACGGAGGACTGAGAAGAAGAGGAAGTATATGCTTTACTCATTTTCAAAGAAATGGGTGAAAACGGGTGGAAAGGACAATAAAAATGAATGAGTTGCCATTAAATTCAAAGCGAAATAAATGGGCAGATTAGGGAGGAGTTACTTGGAAAAAAATTGAAGTCCAGGCCACTGAAAGGGTTAGAATTAAAGAGCGAGGAGGCACCATTTAATCCATCTGAAGTGTGGAAGGATATGGTGGTCTTAAATTTGGGCTTAAAGTGGGCGTTGGCCTGCTTTAAATTTGATTTCTTAGGCTATCTGAATTGGGAAGCCGAAGTTATGGTCCTTGTGGAAGGGCGATGGGCATTCAATCCACCTCAACTGTTTCTGTGTTGCCCTCTGCCCACATTTATTATCAACCTCTTCATATTTTTATTATTATTTCTTTGTTGGATCTTGAATTGTTGGTGGTCTGAGGCTCTTCGGATAAAATTTTGTGAAATTGAAAAAATGGAATATATAAAGTCCTTCTTAAGGGAGAAAATATTGCGTCCGGAGTCTAGACGTGATACAGCGGAGGTCCTGAGCACTGCTCCGCCCCACTGTACTACGTCAATTGTCCGGACACAATATTTTTTTCCTCTTAAGAATATTGGATGCAAAAGTTCAGCATCAGGCTCCCTAAGATCTAGCCTTCCGAAGAAGTTCCTCTGCCTTTTGGCTGGACTATGCTATTTAAAGATTTGGGTAGGCTCCTTGAGTTATTATAAAAACTTGAGTTGGTTGATTTGAACTGACATTTTTCATGTTATTTGAATGAGTCGGTTGAAGTCAATTGACCGCATTTGNCAACCTCTTCATATTTTTATTATTATTTCTTTTTTGGACCTTGAATTGTTGGTGGTCTGAGGCTCTTCAGATAAGATTTTGTGAAATTGAAAAAATGGATTATATAAAGTCCCTCTTAAGGGAGAAAATATTGCGTCCGGAGGAGTCCGGACGTGATACAGCGGAGGTCCCGAGCACCCGCTCCGCCCCACTGTACTGCGTCAGTTGTCCGGACATAATATTTTTTCCTCTTAAGAATATTGGATGCAAAATTTCAGTATCAGGCTCCCTAAGATCTAGCCTTCCGAAGAAGTTCCTCTGCCTTTTGGCTGGACTATGCTATTTATAGATTTGGTTAGGCTCCTTGAGTTATTATAAAAACTTGAGTAGGTTGATTTGAACTGACATTTTTCATGTTATTTGAATGAGCCGGTTGAGTCAATTGACCGCATTTGCTACATTATTAAGTAAATTGATCAAATTCAATAGTCATCATGTACTTTTTTCCGGATATAATGGGAATATTTTGATGAGGTGGTGTGCTTGAGCCCTTGACTCTAGCTCGTATTTTGAACTTAGTCATATGGGTTTTCTAGCTATACTATGATTTTAGATATAATTGATATATCATCATAGAGTTTAACTTTAATAAAACATCATATTAATTAGCTGGTAATGAATATCTAGATGTCTCTTACCATTCAGTTTGAGTTGGCTCTAGAGAGTTCTTAAATATGAAATCAGAGCTACAAGTACAGTTGGATGGGCCGAGTTGAGTAAACTTCTTATAGATATTCTTTATTATTACATATATACTACATAAAAATAGTAGAAAATAAAATTAAGTAAATTACATATGAACTACATAAGTACACAATGCTTTTGTTTTTGTATATATAATAAATTTGATATTTATCTATATAACATTTTACTTTACCAATCACATCAAAGTATATGTATAAATATGCATGATTTGAATTAGAAAAATTAATATTTATGATTTTCTTGATAAAATTTAAAGATTTAATGTTATGTAAATAAATATTATTTTTTTATATTAAGAATATAATTACATAACAAATGTTTGGGCTCTATGTAAATCCAAAAAAAAAAAAAAGAGAAGAAATAAAAATTATTTGATTGTGCCATTGTAAAGTCGAAAGTTTCATAAATTTGATTGTAGATTATTTAGGCCTAAGAGAATTGAGTTTTTATAAAAGTTGATTTAAATGGNCCTTAAATGCATCCGCTAGGTGCCCCATATGTGTCGCCTTTGCATCGAGTTGTGTATGGGCCCATGCTTGATTTTGATTTGGGATTGAAATTTGTTAGGATATAATTTTAAGTGTGCAAGATATGTGTTGGGGCATTACGTTAGCATTTTTGTGTCTTGTACGAACACTATATTTGATGTGTATGTGCTTTCGAGCTCATTTTTCTGAACTGTTCATCTATTAGATCACGAGGCTGCATATTTTATATACTTATGTATGAATAGATTTTGATGTTAAATGTGTATTCGTAATATTAATTAGTAGTCCTAAGGAGCTACTTAAGCACAAGATTTGGTGTAATGTTTTGCCAATAGTTATGGCACATGTTGGTTATCAATATTTTAAGCTGAGGGAAATGTTGGTTAGAAATCATGAATCAAATGGAGTTTGCAAAAGAAACCCAAAATTATGAAGTAATCATGCTCTTAATCATTAGGGAAGTTACCATTGAGACTGATGAACAACTCATATTTTTAAGTTACTGAACGCTTAATAGACTTTCAAGATATGATGCTTGAAATATGTGACATTCAAAACAATTGGTTTACTTTTGAGTTCATGAAGTATCAAATCTTTTTATCAAAATGAACCTGAAAAAACATGTCTTGAAATGATAATTAGATCAACTCATATCAATTGTTTTTATATGCGGATGTTTTGAGTCATTGGATTGTATCCAGTCTATTGATTCCCAAGTAAGATGTCCCTTACAAAATGTATATCGATAACATAACTATCAACAAAAATACGATAAAGTAGAGGTTCATAGTTCTATGATTGAATGATAAAATCTACTTTTTGGGTTTCTTATTTTCTTAGAGATCAACCTTAGAAATGGTTAACACCAGATCTATATTTTCTTTGGTATTGAGTGGAAATAGATTTTATGATACCCGATGACAGGCATGAATGAATAGTGATGCTATTTGATATTTCTAATGGTCTTTATGATGATTATACATGAAGTTTTAAGACCATTGCTTGTTGAATTTTGTGTTGTCTGTTTTGATGACATTTCCAGTTATAATATATCTGAAGGTGAAGCATCTCAATCATCTGCAGCTTGTTCTGGAGACACTTTGGGGAGAGAAGTTACATATTAACTTCAAGAAATGCTTTCCTCCATTCTATTTAACTTTTTTGTTTTTGTGGTTCAAAGTATTGGATGTTGATATACAGATGTTTTTTAAGGTTATTACTAAGTGACATCAGCCACTTCTTATTATTCAAAGTTTTCCTGAACTGGACATTGTTTATTTTCAGTGTATTAAAGGCTTTAATTCTATTATTGCTTCTTTAGTTGATATCCTGCAAGTGAAATTCAAATGGACTCTTGCTCCTGCAAAGTATTTGACTATATCATAGCTAGGATGAATGAGTTCCTCTTACTTATGCTTCTTTACTTTGCAAAAGTTTTTGAAGCATCTTGTGATGCTTTAAGAAATGGAATTGATGGTGTATTAGCCATGAAAATTATCCTATCGCCTTAAGATGAAATTGAGGAATGCTATGTAAAAGTGCTCTACCATAGACGTAGATGCCTTCTACTATTGGTGTGTTTATTTGCTTTGCCAAGAGTTTCTCTTATATTTTGAACATTAAGCTCTACAATATTTGCAATTCTAGAATAAAAAGGCTTAGCATGAAAAATGAATTGCACGTATCTTACAGTATCTCTTTGTCCTTAAACATTATTTAATTGTTGAGAATAAAGCTGTCGATGCAGCGAGAATGATTTTATCTTGGCACTATGAATATCATGATTTGAAAAGATAAAATATGATTATTTTGTATAGCCCAACTCTCTTTTGATTTATCTTAGTTTGACAAACAAACAAATTTTATCTTCTAATTGCGATTTGCATTATGAACTCCACTTAAATGGATCATAGTTATGTATTCTTTGTGCTTCCTAATCTGGGATTTATATGCTTGAGGACTTTTTGGTTACACGAGTCACTATTAAACTTTCTATTTAGTTGAGGGAAGATTATGTTTGCCTCTACTTATGAAAATGGTCATTGGGGTAGTGAAACAATGTTCCACTTATCTAATGTGGGAAGTCATCAAGCAAACATCTTGTCTATATATTCTCTTTCGTGTGCCTAATGCTGTGTTTAAGACATCAACTTTGATTTTGCGTTAGTATTACAGATTACCCATTGTTGTCCATGGACATAACTCCTTATTAGTGGTAATATATGTTCTTCTAAGTTGACACATTTCATTCTCTTCTTTAGCCTGTTGATGTCTTTCTTGTGGCTAAATAATTATTTGAGAAATTCTTTACTTTAATGTCCTTCACACCTTTATTATATCTAAGTGGATATAATGTTTGCTAATAAATTTAAAAAATTTAATTAAAGCTTTTTGGAGTATTATTAATGTTTTGTTGCCTTTCACCCTTATATTGATGGGCTCACAATTGTAAATAGAAGCTTGTAAAATTTACTATATTGTCTTAGTAGTAATAGTTTAGGAACTGATATTTTTTATTTCTTATAATGGAATTTTCTTACAATAGTTTTCTAAGCATTGTCACTAGGAAATACCCTTTGAAATGATGATTGGGTCAAACTCTAGAAAATTAATATATTTCATACCATTATCTGTGCATGCATATTATGATTTCATTACATTGTTTAATAAGCGTATGCATAAATTACATTTTGATATGAAAATATAATTTTATGTGCAAAATAGAAAGTATAAGTTTATGGTAGATTACAAGATATAATAATGGTGATTATGTGTTCATATTAATCCAGGAAGTTTATAATGAAGCATTTAAGAAATTCATGCTAGTTCCTCAGCACTCAACAAAATATTAAGGAATCTTATACTAAATGCATATATTTGATTTTACTTTTTGTAAATATGAACATTAGTCCAACTTTCAATGGATTTAATGCTATATAGATGTAATTTTAAGCCTTCGAATTTTCTGACATGTTTTTTTTTTTTACGAGTAATCACTGGATTTTTGCCACCAATTTCTGTCTTGTTACCAGCCCCAACCTCATTCCTANCCATACATTGTGAAATAAAAGTTTCAAGTTTAATTATATTTGAAAGCGATCAAATAAAATTATAGATTGGGCTAATGGGCTAATGCAAATTAATCTTTGTAATCTATTTAAATGTATAAATTGGGCTAATGCTTGATTGGGACGAAAACTTGGGATTTTCAAATTGACTTAAATATGAAATATTATAATTTGAGGCTAAAGCTTGGTTGAGGTTAAGTTTAGGGACTGACNGTCAAATTGAATTAAATATGAAATATTATAATTTGTGGCTAAAGCTTGGTTGGGGTTAAGTTTAGGGACTGACAAATTAACTTAAATATGAAATATCATAATTTAAGGCGATATCATTATTGGGGCTAAGCTTAGGGGCTGACAAATTGACTTAAAATATGAAATATCATAAGTTGAGGCAAAGCTTAGGGGCTAAGCTTGACTTAATAGTAAAATATCATAAATTGGGGCTTAGCTAAATACATGAATGCCATCTTTAAATGCTAAATATGTAAACCTAATATNCATAAGTTGAGGCAAAGCTTAGGGGCTACGCTTGACTTAATAGTAAATATCATAAATTGGGGCTTAGCTAAATACATGAATGCCATCTTTAAATGCTAAATATGTAAACCTAATATGTCAATTTTGCCACCGAATTTAATAGAATGTGATTTCCTTTTAAAATCTAAAATGGAATTTTGTAATTCAAAATCACAAAATTATTGCAAACATTTCAAGTTCTAAATGATTTCATGGTGTACAAACTTTTTTCTCGAAAAGCTTACACTTATCTCAAAGTTATAAAATCTTTATTTAGAAATTAAATTCAAGACAAAATATGCAAATTATAAATCAGGCCGGCTTGTCTATATGACAGTGTTGTATGTCCCACTCAACTAGTTCTATCATTCTCTTTAGGACTATAGTAACGAGTAGTAATTTCAATAAATTTTCAAATCACAAATATAAGAATTTGTAAGTTCAAATAACCTAGTTTGATCCTTCTAATTAGGCTGAAATTGACAAGACTATAATTCTAAAGATATCAAAGTTGTTGAATTTCAAATAAATTTCAAACATAAATATTTTCAAATAGTCAAAATCTTAGATTATGGCCGAGTTTATAGAAGATTTCAACCGGAAGGGCTATTTTTAAGGTTAAGTGTGAAAGTCTATTTCAATAGTTCAAATAACACACTCACAACCTCCCAACCAACCATCCCCATTACTATCCAACAACATAATTTCGTTCTCAACCTAGAGTGATGTTTGTGTTTTGTATAGTTTTATTCTTTCTTTGAATAGTCGTTGTTGTAACCCTTGAATTGTAGCAATAGTACTTAAATTTATGTTGTGGTTTGGGTTAATTTCAGTATCAATAGGATTGGAGCTAGCCTAACACCCTAGTCCTATGCTTTTCCTAGCACCCACAAATCCATAGTCAAATTTTGATCTTACCATAATTCCACCTTGCTGATTTTCAAGATCAACAACTCTAAATAATTATTATACATTCTAAATCAGCCATATACATCCTCTTTCACCTCCCAAACAACACACCAAATTATAGCCAAATCTTGAGCTAATCCTAATTTTCCCTTTGCTGATTTTAAAATCAATAATCTTAAATAGCTTTTCTGCACCCGTATTCTATCTCATACTCCCTTCACCGTGCAAACCTAAAACCTAACCATGCCACCGATGAATCAGAAGCTAGAAGCCCGATTGAGGGGGAAAGGACACGATGTTGTTTATGAGGAATTTACATGAGAATGTGGGTCTAGGAGATTTTTACAGAAGCTATACAGTGGGAAACTCGCCAGCTACAACAAAGGCTTCCATTTTTGAGAGGAGGAAATTTTGATGGGTCACTCGTAGCCACCACAGTGATTTGCTAGATTGAAGAAATGGACTGAATCTCTTTCACCGTGCTGATTCTAGGGATGAAGAACATTTATTTCGAAGATTTGATCTGAAATATCTTAGAAATTAGAAATTAAAGTAAATGTGGTTTTGTCATATTTCGACGAATATATAGATCCAGAGGAATTTATCGAGTTGTTCTAGATTTTGGAATGTGCTTTGAGTGTCAAAACGTTCCACAAGACAAAATCGTGAATCTAGTCACCAACAAATTAAAGAAGAGTGCATTATTTTGGAGGCAAAATCTGAAATATCGACGCCACTGTGAGTGAAAGACAATATCACTACTTGGTCTAAAATGAAATGGAAGATGCATTGTGAAGTTAGGCCCAGTCCAAGATTTTGGAGCGGTCCCGGTCGGAGTATAACAGAAATTGCGAGACTGTTGCAAGGAACACGCCACCCATGCTTTGTTGGGCCTAGTCCAGATGCAAGAGCGGTCATGGGGCTACAGCAGAAATCATGGGAATATCGCAAGGAACGCGGAAAGGGTCCATGTTGGAAACTCTTATCCATTTTCTGGTGGGAGAGTTTTAACCTTATCTGTCGAAGCTTTTATCTCTTCATAGAAGTCAGGTCAACTCCGTTGAAGATAGCAAAAATGTTACAAACTATCTGTAAGTTAATAATATAGGCGTTGTCATTCTAAAGTACATCCTGATAAAATAAATATTTATCCACTTTTGACACAACTTGACCTTGAGCAACATAACGATGTAGATTCTCACGAGCCAAATCTCAAGCAAATAATTATATAATTGCTTCATCCATTCCCTGTACATGGCTGAATGTATATGATAAACAAGTCTGTCAGGGATTAAAATGACATTTATGGTACGCTCGACTACATTGAAGTGACATTTGCTCGTTTTGAGCTGAAGTCAATAAAATTATCACTCTCGACAAAGTGTTGTGGTGGGGGATGGTAGTTTGTTTTAAGTCTTTTTTGAGTGATTAATTTTATTTAAATATTTTGGTTTGTTTTTTGAAAAACTTGATTTTAAGAATTAACTCTTTCTGTTGAAATATTCAATCAACTCGGACAACATTGAGGAATTTGACATTTAAAACTTTTATATTTGAAATTCGTTCGAGTTTTGTTACGTTAAGAGCTTCGGGATGAGGATTGACAAGGAGAATTGGTCTTGCAAACTCTTATGTATGTGATTTAGACAATATTAGAACTTACTCGCTGGTCAACTCCAATCTTTAAGAGGATCAGAGTAGATGAGTGAGATTTGCAATAAGATGGACCGATGGATTTCTTTTCAAAATATGGACTATTTCATTTCAAGTTTAGCCTTAACGAGCATAAAATTTTTAAGCTATTCATTAAAGCATTTGAAAATTTAGTTGGAACCTATGAGGGTATAATTTTACTAAATACATATGNATAGATAAGATGGCTCGATGGATTTTTTTTCAAAATATGGACTATTTCAGTGCAAGTTTAGCCTTAACGAGTATAAGATTCTTAAGCTATTCATTAAAGCATTTGAAAATTTAGTTGGAACCTATGAGGGTATAATTTTACTAAATACATATGCATCTTAATACATTATACACTTGCATTTGAAACATTATATTATACGAATGAAGTATTTTGAAATGTTAGTGCAACACTTGAAGTTATCCAAACTTTGCTAAGATAAATCAATACTTCGTTGTTTTGATGCATTGAACCANGTTATATTATAAGAATGAAGTATTTTGAAATGCAAGTGCAACACTTGAAGTTATCCAAACTTTGCTAAGATAAATCAATACTTCGTTGTTTTGATGCATTGAACCATTGGATTTGAAGTATGTTATATGAATTAAAATAACCTTGAATTTTATGAAAGTTTAAAATCAGTTGAAATAATGAAACTCCATTTTAATATTTTATTATTATATCACATGCACAATTACATTTTGGGTTTCAAAAGAGTCACCTTCTGTCTGCTCGTGAATTAGAATTGTAGAGTTGGTGGCGATATGACATTTTTAATACTCATCATTTAATCAAAGAGTTGTATTGATTTACCNGCCTTCTGTCTGCTTGCGAATTTGAATTGTAGAGTTGGTGGCGATATGACATTTTTAATACTCATCATTTAATCAAAGAGTTGTATTGATTCACCATTTTAATATTCATGAGATAAAATCTTGATTTATCATGAATTATCAAAATTTTTATATAGATTATCATTTATACCAAATTTATAATTTAAAATTTTATTGAAATGCCATATTTTTTGTCATTTTATAAGCTCAATTAGTCCATATTTTAAGTCATTTGCTAGTCCAAATCACCTAAAATTTTGGCAACCTCCCAGCGTCAACCCTTATTTAGGAGAATTTTGGAGAGTGTCAGCCTGTCCAACTGCTTAAAAGACTCGGTGGTCAAAGTCGTGAGAGACAGTTGTCGAGGAGCAAAAATATGTATTTCAACCCACTANTGAGTCCAAATCACCTAAAATTTTGGCAACCTCCCAGCGTCAACCCTCATTTAGGAGAATTTTGGAGAGTGTCAGCCTATCCAACTGTCTTAAAAGTCTCGGTGGTCAAAGTCGTGAGAGACAGCTGTCGAGGAGCAAAAATATGTATTTCAACCCACTATCTTAAAAGACACTATAGGTCCTCAATGTACGTACAACAGGCTAATTTTACATCTTACTTGTAAAGGACCGAATTTAACATTGATATATAATTAAACACGAACTTTGGCAACACTGCCATGCGTACAAAGGATCAAGTTCATATATGACAAAAGTTTTATCAAACTGTATTCTAGTGGTGCAGTTGTGTTTCATGGTTTCTCAATCCAAGATTTATAATTCTGTGTTTATATAATAACTGCAGACATCAGTTTTTTTTGTAACAGTTTTATTACAGACTTTACCGACTGTTGAAGTTGCTTGCCTTAAGCAGACCCCATGTCAGCTAACCAATTTAAAAACAAATTATGATCATGTGTTCTATCGACTGTAGAATTATTTTTTCTTAATCAATGAAGAATATCATCCTAATATTATTGTGCACCTGGATGACTTTTACGACTTATGCCCTGCTTTTGTTTAACTGGTGAGGCAAGCAATCAAGCAAAATGTTTTGAATCTGTTAATTAATGTGCAAATATGCTTATGCTTGCAGTTTTATAGAATAGTCTAAATGAATGCACATGTTTACTATTCATTAAAAATTCAAATAATTAACACTATTCGATTATAATCTATCACTTTGAATCCTTAAATTACTTAACAAAATAATGCAATTGTTTATATGAAAGCTTGCAATATAGAATTGTTAATTTAACATTTGAAAATATTTTCCATAGGCTTATTGATCAAACAAAAGTTTTCTCACTTTCAACAGATAATCGAGTTTGAGTAGTAGCGGTCTCCAAGGTTTAGGTTAGCAGAATAGGCGTGCGTGGCATTGAATTTAACATTTCGAGGAGCTTCTAATCATGAATCTAGAATATTTTACCAGATCAAACTCACAAGAACTCTACTCTTCTATCATGAATCTGGAATATTTACCAGATTTGCAAACTAAAAAGAACTTTATTTAACTTTATCTAGGAAAGTGATATTTTAATGTAAAACTCAGTTAAATCAGTACTTTATGAGGTTTTGGTTTTTGAGGGGTGTTAATTTTCGTTCTTTTTATAGGATTCAAAATCTTGACTACTAGATGTGATGGGTTGTGTTGTCTTGAAAGTTTGAAACTGGAATCATGAAATCTTTCCATGGAGACTTGGCTTTCCGAGTCTTAATCTAGTGATCTTGTTCTGAATCTAGAAGGAGGTTGATCTCTTTCAATGGATGAATTGATTGACAACCTAAATTGAATGAAACATTGAAACCAAAATTGATTTATTGTGGGGAGCACAATGGATTTGTGCTGTACTTAAAAGTATTTAAGGAAAAATGCATTGGAATTTGTGAATGGCATTTTTATGATTATAAAATCATAAATTCTAAATTACATGTAACTAGGAGTACACAATTATGGTTTTGAACGGTTGTCCTCAATTAGTTAAGTTTTAATTAAGTCTTCGTTGTAGTTTGAGATTATCAAATCATATGTTGTGCTGTTTCTTTCTAATCTTGGTATTTCAAAATGTACTTTCAGTTCCTTTAAAACATTACATGTTTTGTTTTATTCTGTGTTTTAATGAACTTTGTAGCTTGGGTTTGATTGCTTGACAACTTGAGGAGTAGTTTTATGATTATTTTAGGGTGTTTTAACTCGTTTTCTCTTTGAAAATATTCTATGCTTTACAAGAAGCTTGTTTATGCTTTTAGCTTGTGCAACGTCATGAAGCTTAATTCCTAACTTCCTATTATAGGTCAAAACTAAGGTCAAATGATCGATATATATAACAAATGTAATAGCTTTTACTGCTTATATGGATAGTTGAGTTTTGTACCCTTCACGGCTAGTTGAGTTCTGTAAATATTTAACTGTATCAATTTGGCGGCTTTTTGTGACATTTTATCTCATTTATTTGGCTGATATCATACATTACTGTTCCAGGAACTGGTCGATGGGTTTGATCAGGAAACTGCTGCTGTTGTATTGGCCAGATATGTGACATTTAAGATGGAGATGGAGGTCAGTTATTTACTGTACATAAATGTACCAGAGTTTACCTTGATGGATACTGATAAGTGTAGAGATTGCTCAAAAAGATTTGCTTACATTAGTTTTAATAACATATGTGATACTCATCAAGAATGAATGAATGAGGAGTTCATATTGCCTATCCAAAATATTGTTATAAGGCTAGTTTTGGCAATAATGACAATATAATGATAACAGAAGCATGAAGGTTTAATGTCATGCACAAATCAAGTAGTAATCTTGTTTCACGTTTTAATCTATTCCCCAACCATGGCATGTTGTACACCATACAATTTTATTCATTCTTTTTTAAACTAAAGAACTCCCTTTAGATTTTCTTACATTAATAGTTTGTAGATGTTTTTTATTGGTAACACTACATTGTCTTATTGTGGCGATATATNCGTGTTCTATCGACTGTAGAATCATTTTTTCTAAAAGAATGAAGAATATCATCCTAATGTTATTGTGCACCTGGATGACTTTTACAACTTATGCCCTGCTTTTGTTTAACTGTTAAGGCCAGCAATCAAGCAAAATGTTTTGAACCTGTTAATTAATCTGCAAATATGCTTATGCTTGCAGTTTTATAGAATAGTCTAAATGAATGCACATGTTTACTATTCATTAAAAATTCAAATAATTAACTCTATTCAATAATAATCTATCACTTTGAATCCTTAAATTACTTACAAAATAATGCAATTGTTCATATGAAAGCTTGCAATATAGAATTGTTAATTTAACATTTGAAAATATTTTCCATAGGCTTATGGATCAAACAAAAGTTTTCTCACTTTCAACAAATAATCGAGTTTGAGTAGTAGCTGTCTCCAAGGTTTAGGTTAGCAGAATAGGCGTTCGTGGCATTGAACTTAACATTTCGAGGAGCTTCTAATCANCATTTTTTCTAAAAGAATGAAGAATATCATCCTAATATTATTGTGCACCTGGATGACTTTTACAACTTATGCCCTGCTTTTGTTTAACTGTTAAGGCCAGCAATCAAGCAAAATGTTTTGAACCTGTTAATTAATCTGCAAATATGCTTATGCTTGCAGTTTTATAGAATAGTCTAAATGAATGCACATGTTTACTATTCATTAAAAATTCAAATAATTAACACTATTCAATAATAATCCATCACTTTGAATCCTTAAATTACTTACAAAATAATGCAATTGTTTATATGAAAGCTTGCAATATAGAATTGTTAATTTAACATATGAAAATATTTTCCATAGGCTTATGGATCAAACAAAACTTTTCTCACTTTCAACAAATAATCGAGTTTGAGTAGTAGCGGTCTCCAAGGTTTAGGTTAGCAGAATAGGCGTTCGTGGCATTGAACTTAACATTTCGAGGAGCTTCTAATCATGAATCTAGAATATTTTAGCAGATCAAACTAACAAGAACTCTACTCTTCTATCATGAATCTGGAATATTTTACCAGATTTGCAAACTAAAAATAACTTTATTTAACTTTATCTAGGAAAGTGATATTTTAATGTAAAACTCAGTTAAAGCAGTACTTTATGAGGTTTTGGTTTTTGAGGGGTGTTAATTTTCGTTCTTTTTATAGCATTCAAAATCTTGACTACTAGATGTGATGGGTTGTGTTGTCTTGAAAGTCTGAATCTGGAATCATGAAATCTTTCTATGGAGACTAGGCTTTCCGAGTTTTAATCTAGTGATCTTGTTCTGAATCTTGAAGGAGGTTGATCTATTTCAATGTATGAATTGATTATGACAACCTAAATTGAATGAAACATTGAAACCAAAATTGATTTATTGTGGGGAGCACAAAGGATTTATGCTGTACTTAAAAGTATTCAAGGAAAAATGCATTGGAATTTGTGAATGGCATTTTTATGATTATAAAATCATAAATTCTAAATTACATGAAACTAGGAGTACACAATTATGGTTTTGAACGGTTGTCCTCAATTAGTTAAGCTTTAATTTAGCCTTCGTTGTAGTTTGGGATTATCAAATCATATGTTGTGCTGTTTCTTTCTAATCTTGGTATTTCAAAATGTACTTTCAGTTCCTTTAAAACATTACATGTTTTGTTTTATTCTGTGTTTTAATGAACTTTGTAGCTTGGGTTTGATTGCTTGACAACTTGAGGAGTAGTTTTATGATTATTTTAGGGTGTTTTAACTCGTTTTCTCTTTGAAAATGTTATATGCTTTACAAGAAGCTCGTTTATGCTTTTAGCTTGTGCAACGTCATGAAGCTTACTTCCTAACTTCCTATTATAGGTTAAAACTAAGGTCAATTGATCGATATATATAACAAATGTAATAGCTTTTACTGCTTATATGAATAGTTGAGTTTGTACTCTTCACGGCTGGTTGAGTTCTGTAAATATTTAACTGTATCAATTTGGTGGCTTTTTGTGACATTTTATCTCTCATTTATGTGGCTGATATCATACATTACTGGTCCAGGAACTGGTTGATGGGTTTGATCAGGAAACTGCTGCTGTTGTATTGGCCAGATATGTGACATTTAAGATGGAGATGGAGGTCAGTTATTTACTGTACATTAATGTACNCACCAGACCGCATACTCTTACTAGATGCATATTTCAGCATAGTTATTTTTCATGGCACGACAATTGCTCAGTGGCGCAATATGGGCTACCAAAACCAGCCAGAGCATCAGGTATTATTGTCTCATTTGTAATTTGATTGTTATAAGTTGTATATCAATTTTCATACGTATGTTAGTTGTTTCTTAGGTTGGTTGAGCAATTAGTCCTTGGCGGAGCTTCTTTGGCAGTCCCTCAAATTTTTTGTGTCTCAAAAGGCCTTTTCATAGTTTTCTGTTTGAATTCTTCCAAAAGTTTTGAGTTGCATCACTGTTTCACATGCTTCAGAAGTAGAAATATCGTAAACTTTGTGTTAGCCCTATTATAATTGCCTCATAAATTTATGAACATCATATTTTTTCACATTGACATCTATAAACTAAATTGCCTAAATTTCTTTTTGAGCGATCTTCAAGGAAATCAACCATGAACCGTACCTATATCCATCTGATTGAAAAGTCAAACGTAATAGTGAAATATTTTATATTATGAATTTACCCTACTGAAATTCAATTTGCGGACAATTTTGAAATGCACTGTGCGTTGTAACACAGGCACAACTGTAATATATTTTTTTTATTTTTGTTTAGTCAAGTTAGAAATGGTGGAATCTAGAACTTTATATTCAGGTATAGTTAAAAATNCGATCTTCAAGGAAATCAACCATGAACCGTACCTATATCCATCTGATTGAAAAGTCAAACGTAATAGTGAAATATTTTATATTATGAATTTACCCTACTGAAATTNTGATCTTCAAGGAAATCAACCATGAACCGTACCTATATATCCATCTGATTGAAAAGTCAAACGTAATAGTGAAATATTTTATATTATGAATTTACCCTACTGAAATTCAATTTGTGGACAATTTTGAAATGCACTGTGCGTTGTAACACAGGCACAACTGTAATATATTTTTTTATTTTTGTTTAGTCAAGTTAGAAATGGTGGAATCTAGAACTTTATATTCAGGTATAGTTAAAAATTAGGAATGACACCTAACAAATCGGTGGCCATATAGTTATCCTTTTGTCCTAAAGAGCAATGTGAATTCAGGTATAGTTTTGGAGATTGAAATAATTTTTGTAACTGCTCTAATTGCTTATTGATAAAAGAGATTGTATTCGATTTAGCAGATAGTTCCTGAGTGTTTTTAGAGGCTTGATAAGCTTGAATGTCACATTTGGATTTTTATTTCCTCTTTGCAATTTTTGCATAGAGCTTCCAACATTTCTTCTTTGTGTGTCATGGTTTTTTACAATGCTGACACGATTTTTTTCTCCCTTGTTTGTCAGTATCAACCCCTTTTGATACAAGAGTAGAGTTCTCCCACTCAATGTTACGAGACGATTTGGTGTTGTACATTAATTTTCTTTTGGATTTTTCACTTCTATAGAAAAAACTTCCTGAATTGAGGGTAGGGGTTCACTACTAGGGATTTGACGTCAAACTTAATCTAAACTCCTATTANCAGACGATTTGGTGTTGCACATTATTTTTCTTTTGGATTTTTCACTTCTATAGAGAAAACTTCCTGAATTGAGGGTAGGGGTTCACTACTAGGGATTTGACGTCAAACTTAATCTAAACTCCTATTAAGGCCAGCTAAGGTTCACTACTAGGGATTTGACCTCAAACTTAATCTAAACTCCTATTAAGGCCAACTAACAACATGTTGACTCGGTCATTTCCCTCTCATCTCTTGTGCGAACATAGGCATTTGCATTCTCCCAAATGTCATCATAACATGATCAAGCTTTTCTCATAATGTTAGCAAGTCATTGTTACACGTAGTTATATCACAACATTATATTTGAATTTCCAAAGTTGAGTTTTTAAGTTAAAATTTTATGAAGAATTCTCCAATCTTGAATAGAAACCTTGAACAACCTCCTAAATATTTTGAGTTGTGGGAAGGAATAGATGTGAATTTCCTATCGTAGGTTATTTGGAATTGATGAGCCCGGCCATAATCGAAAAAATTTTGGACTGCTATTTTTTTCAATTTCAGATCACCACCAGTAGGTTTGAAATTACTCTGGTTAAAAACCCAATTTTGCATCGCCTGTTGATCGCTAATTTTATTGATTGAGCCCATCGAGGTAGTTGTANTTTCCTATCTTAGGTTATTTGGAATTGATGAGCCCGACCATAATCGAAAAAATTTTAGACTGCTATTTTTTTCAATTTCAGATCACCACCAGTAGGTTTGAAATTACTCTGGTTAAATACCCAATTTTGCATCGCCTGTTGATCGCTAATTTTATTGATTGAGCCCATCGAGGTAGTTGTATTTGTTGAGTTTTATCGTAGTGAGATACGATGACAAGTTCTGGGGATAATACTTAGCATGTATGGGCGTAGGTCAAGGGGATGTAGTTTCAGAATGGCTGGAATAGGTTGATATGGTAGAATTTTTTGGAGCTCCCATCATCATTGCTGATTTGTAGGACATTCTTAGAATCTGAAAAACACCACAGTTCCGATCGCACAAGCTGCGTGAAATGCCTTTACTTTACGATCCTAATCTCTATTTTGGATCAAGAAAGANGTCATCATTGCTGATTTGTAGGACATTCTTAGAATCTGAAAAACACCATAGTTCCGATCGCACAAGCTGCGTGAAATGCCTTTACTTTACGATCCTAATCTCTATTTTGGATCAAGAAAGACGTAAAACTACTGTACACGACAATCCGTTCATTTTCCTGCATAAGTGGCATGAAACTGATTTATGTCATGATCTTGATTGATGTTTTTGATCAATAGTAGCACGAAGCTCATGTATGCCATGATCCGTTTACTTCCCTGCGTATGTTCGACCATGTTTTCGATCATAAGATTGGAACCAACAACTTCAAAGTATTAAAAAGCTGTGGATTGCTGTTTAGACTTTGCTTCAATCCTACTTTGGAGATGGAAAAGCACAGGTGAAGGCAGTTTCTTCNTATAAGATTGGAACCAACAACTTCAAAGTATTAAAAAGCAGTGGATTGCTGTTTAGACTTTGCTTCAATCCTACTTTGGAGATGGAAAAGCACAGGTGAAGGCAGTTTCTTCGAAGCAGACGGAAGAAAGTGGAGGAAGAAGAAGTTGCTCAAGGCTAGGACAGTCAAAGAAGCTTCACGCAAGTGAATCATCGCGTTCTCATTGATATCAACTAGAATTGATGTGATGCTAAACCACTCGCAATAGTGGAGCACCCAGACGACCTGGCTGACAACACAAGAATAACTGGCTTTAAACGCAACCACTCGGACTCGAAGGACACATGCACTAGGG
This sequence comes from Phalaenopsis hybrid cultivar, assembly GCA_002079205.1. Classification (NCBI taxonomy): domain Eukaryota; kingdom Viridiplantae; phylum Streptophyta; class Magnoliopsida; order Asparagales; family Orchidaceae; genus Phalaenopsis; species Phalaenopsis hybrid cultivar. The sequence goes on from JXCR01069549.1 coordinate 216,690, forward strand.
CATTACCGGGCGAGTATGCTCAANAATCGCGTTCTCATTGATATCAACTAGAATTGATGTGATGCTAAACCACTCACAATAGTGGAGCACCCAGACGACCTGGCTGACAACACAAGAATGACTGGCTTTAAACGCAACCACTCGGACTCGAAGGACACATGCACTAGGGCATTACCGGGCGAGTATGCTCAAAGACGATGCAATACAACGCAAGTGGCTTTGACCTCGACGTCAGTTAGGGCTCTTTCAGTGTCTCTGATACCATTTGAATTTTGGAGAAGGAAAAATTATTTTTCCTCTTCAATTTCTTTTGAAATAATTATAAGATAAATAGATGGGATGACTCCTACATTAGAAAAGACAAAATCAGCCATAACTCTGATAAAAGAAGGAAACAAGATTTTATAATACACCAATAATTCTATATTCTAATTGTAGAAATTATTAAAATAGAAGATACTAAAGAATATTCCTAAAATTCAACAAATATATAGGCTTTCGTTTATATCATCTCTAGGGAAAGTTCACTAGGAATTTACAAAAAATTGTTACACGTAACTACATCTACTTAAAACGAGTTATTGTTAGAGATTGTAGTAAGGTTCATTGGTAATGCTCTGATCTTGGGTATCTTTGTGCCAAAAAGAGTCACCGCCACTCACACAAATGAGAAGTTGTGCTGGAAGCGTTGCTTTGGTTGTAAAAACACTGTATTGTGTGTCATTGGTGTCTTAAAAACAATGTATTACCAATCAATAGTGCTTTCTTAACACGTTGTCACCTCAAATTACCAATAATGACACACTTAGTTTTTGAAGTACATTGCAACTAAAAAAAGAAAAGGAAAGCAAACATTGTCAATGCAAATCGTTTATGTAAGTGTTTATATATTATATATATATATATATATATATATATATATATATATATATAGTATTTTTTTTTTTTTTTTCCTTCTCTCTTTCTCTCTTTATTTAAGTGTCTTTTTTTTTTCCAGGCTTTCGCTCTTCTTTTGCAAGCTCCACATGATGATGCCCAAATGATAATAAGTGATAGATTTCCAGTCGCAAGATTAGTTGTTTGTGATCAGCATGGCTCTCAGGTACTTCTACTTTTTGAATTTGCTATCCAGAAGGGCAGCTCTTCTGCCCTGGATTTCTTAAAGGGGCATGTGTGGTCTATTGGCAGAGTTACAGGGTTGTTACTCCCAAGAGTTTTGACTTTCGATGTTATAAACTTAGTTGTAAGCTAGGTTATAACTTCTAGTAATAAATCTCATTTCTTCAGCTGATTTGTGAAATATAATGGAATCTGTAAATATTAGTAAGTGTAAATGATGTAATCAATTTAGAATGAAAACCAGATGCAGTCCTTCATGGAAATGAATGACAAATGGGGATTTGAATAGAAGGCCTGAATTATTGGATTAAGTTTATATACGAGGATGGTGTTGTTGATATTCTGCAATGAAAAAAAAAAGAATAAATGGAATTGGCAAACTTCAACAAGCAACCATTGAATGATTTTTTGATCTTCAGAAATCGTTTAGAAAGATTCAACCCACTAGAATAAAAATCCAATTCTTGCTCTAAATAGATTTTTATGGCATGGTAGGATGTAACTTGGAATAGCTTAAGAAGGTATCTACCGAAGGAAACTAAGCATCAGGATTTAAGAATTAAAACGCAAGCTTTATTTTGTTGTGCCAAGTTGAATGATTATGAGGTACTATTTTATGCTGGATTTCAGGAAAGGAATATAGTAAATAAAAGTGGAAAACATTAACTGGCAACCTTCAAATAGTTCTATGGAAGAATATGCACACGCACACAAATATATGTACATATACATATATATACATATATATATATATATATATATATATATATATATATATATATA